>SJYC01094785.1:0-76410 GCA_006408675.1 Madoqua kirkii
GAATCATATTGTGCATCCAAAACTCATACCATATTTTATATCAAATATATCTCAGTTTAAAAATATCAAAAGAAAATTATAAGAACAAAACATCAACTAAAAAACAATAAGAATTTCAAACTTTCAACCTCAACACTAGAGTAATTATAAGAGACATAGAACATGGCTAAAATGATCCCATATGCATGTATCTCTGAAGAAGAACAAATGTTAAAAGTGGTAAGTTTTATAAATGTGAAATTAAAATAACAGTTGAAACAAGATATATAAAGAGCATAAAATGAGTAGGTGGGAAAAATGAACTTGGAAGAACCTATACTAAGACATATTCTTTCATTTATTTAGAAAAATATTTTTTTGCATTTTGTCTGCATGGCATATGGGAAGGTTCCCTGATCAGGGATCAAACCAGCAGTGAAATTGCTGGATCCTAAAGATTGCTGGGAGAAATATCAATAACCTTAGATATGCAGATGACACCACCCTTATGGCAGAAAGTGAAGAGGAACTAAAAAGCTTCTTGATGAAACTGAAAGTGGAGAGTGAAAAAGTTGGACTAAAGCTCAACATTCATCAGGAGAAATATCAAGAACCTCACATATGCAGATGATACCACACTTATGGGAGAAAGTGAAGAGGAACTAAAAAGCTTCTTGATGAAACTGAAAGTGGAGAGTGAAAAAGTTGGACTAAAGCTCAACATTCAGAAAACTAAGATCATGGCATCCGGTCCCATCACTCCATGGGAAATAGATGGTGAAACAGTGGAAACAGTGTCAGACTTTATTTTGAGGGGCTCCAAAATCACTGCAGATGGTGACTGCAGCCATGAAATTAAAAGACGCTTACTCCTTGGAAGGAAAGGTATGATCAACCTAGATAGCATATTCAAAAGCAGACACATTGCTTTGCCGACTAAGGTCCATCTTGTCAAGGCTATGGTTTTTCCTGTGGTCATGTATGGATGTGAGAGTTGGACAGTGAAGAAGGCTGAGCGCCGAACAATTGATGCTTTTGAACTGTGGTGTTGGAGAAGACTCTTGAGATTTCCTTGGACTGCAAGGAGATCCGATCAGTCCATTCTGAAGGAGATCAGCCCTGGGATTTCTTTGGAAGGAATGATGCTAAAGCTGAAACTCCAATACTTTGGCCACCTCATTCGAAGAGTTGACTCACTGGAAAAGACTGATGCTGGGAGGGATTGGGGGCAGGAGGAGAAGGGGACGACAGAAGATTAGATGGCTGGATGGCATCACTGACTCGATGGACATGAGTCTGAGTGAACTCTGGGAGTTGGTGATGAACAGGGAGGCCTGGCGTGCTGCGATTCATGGGGTCGAAAAGAGTCAGACACGACTGAGCAACTGAACTGAACTGAACCAGTAGGCCACCAAGAAACTCCCCCATATTCTTTTAAACACCACTCTTCTAATTTGGTCCTTCTGATTTCCTTTGGACTAAGAAATCAAATTACAGAGATTTACAAGAAGGTATAAATTGAGTCAATATGGCCTGAGAGCAGGACTGGACTGGTTTTTCTTACCTTTACATCTCTGTAAAATTATCTGATTTTATGCTTGTGGCTATTGTTATGCTCACCTTTCATTGTTTTTTTTTTTTTTCAGTTTCTTGGACATTTTCTCATTTTTTCATATATTAGTAATCTTTAGGCTTTTAACACATTTAAGAACCTGAGTTTTTAAACTGTGCTACATATACCCCCTCCATATAAATACATATAACATTTCCCCTAGCATTTCAGGGAGTTCCTAAATCCTTGAACTCTTAGAAAAGTTCATAGAATTTGATAGATAGACCATATATAAGATATATGGACTCTTAGATTAAGAAATATATAAACTGTTAGGCTGAGAAATATACAGAGCAATGTCACAGCTCTGGTATGAGATTAAAAACCTCTAAACATTTAGTTTAAAATATTCAATATTTGAGGATGGGGATACTTGTGTTGAAGGAATTCAAGGCTCATATTTCTAATGGGGAAAGCAGTTATATCTTGTAGGTGATTCTCACTTCTTCAGAGAAAGTAATTCCAAGTCTCTAACTGCAATCCTTTTCAATTCAGCTGGAAAGAACATTGTGCCTAGCAATAGAGCAGAGCAGAGTAGAGAAGTCTATAGTCCATATTCATTTCCCTTCAATTGTAGTATCATGAAAACTCCTTCCATTTGTGTTTTCCCTCACTTTACCAGCAGGTAGTACAGAATTTATTACTCAGACAAAGAACAGTTGGGTAAATTGTTCAAAGCCATACAGTAAGATAATGGTACAACCTTTCCCAGACCTTCAAATTCTAAGTCTAGCATTCTTTCTATACTAGACTGGAATATGGAACTGTATTCATTCATTCATTTCCTCATTCATCTAAGAAATATTTATTGAGTGCTCAGTTTGTATATGACTTCTTGACAATAAATTTAATTATATTACATGACATGCATTTTTTGAATGCTAAATCAATCAAATGCATCATGCTTAGTCCTGTTATAGTTATAAAAGCTAAAAAATAGTTTCATTCATTCATTGAATAGATATTTATTGAATTTCTTTTATGTGCCAAACATGCTGATTAAAAGGTATTCTGCAGTGAAGTAGGTAACATATGGTCTGGCAATGAAGATTTTATGCAATTACTCATATACAGTATGATATTAAGGAAAAGTTCATGCAACCATAAATGTTTTTTGGAAGATCAACACTTTCTAAGAATTCAGGGGAGACTCTCATTTATAAAGAGACACTTAGAGTAAGCCTCAGGAGATGAGCAGGAATTATCTAGTTAAACAGGGGATTAAGGGCTGAGGGAGATAGATAAAATAACCTGTATTTGACCTGGCAAACTTCATACAGGTTCTGTCCCTGGTTGGGGAACTAGCTCCCTCGTGCTGCAATTAAGAGTTTGAATGCCACAACTGAAAGATTGCTCATGCCAGAACACAAATCAAAGATTCTGTATGCTACAACTAATGTCTGGTGTAGCCAAATAGCTAACTAACTAAATAAATATAAAAATAAAAAAAATAAAATAAGAAGTGAATGTGAATAACTTACTGGGTTGAGAGAAAGAGATTTGAAAATACGCGCACACTTTCATGCTTGAGTGACTAGAAAATAGGGAATAAAGAATGGATTTATGAAAAATGAGGACTTGAGTACATACAGATGGAATGGCCCAGTGAACAGTTAGCCGTGAGGGCTTTAAGCAAGGGAGTTTGTGAATGATTGCAGTGTGTTCAGTGTGTCTCCTCTAGGCTGTGCTTTATAGCTTGGCATCTTTATTGGTGTGGTATAGTATAGTATAAGAATTAGTGATGATTTAGATCAAAGGAATATTCCACTTAATGATCAACAGTTCTGATGCAACGGTCAATGTTTATGATAAATGAAACCACAAAGGTAACTCATGTGTACATACAATTAGTGAACCATATACAGTGAAACAAACCAAAAAAAAATAAAATTAAAAATAAAGACACAATGAACTATCACCTCGCCCTGGTCAGACGGTCATCATAAAACCATCCCTAAAAAATAAATGCTGGAAAAGGTGTAGAGAAAAGGGAATCCTTCTACACTGTTGGTGGGAATGTAAACTGGTACAATCATTATAGAGAACAGTATGGAGGGTCCTTAAAAAACTAAATATAGAATTACCATATGATTTAGCACTCTCACTTCTGGGCATATATCTAGTGAAACATCATAATTTGAAAAGATAATGCACCCCAATGTTCATTGCAGCACTGTTCACAATAGCTAACACATGGAAGCAATCTAAATGTCCATTGACAGAGGAATGGAGATATATATATATATATATATATATATTCTTTATGGTACATTATACAATAGAATATCACCAGGCATAAAAAAGAACAAAATAATGCCATTTGCAGCAACATGCATGAACCTAGAGATGATCAAACCAACTGACATTAAGTCAGACAGAGAAAGACAACTATCATATGATAGCACTTATTTGTGGAAGCTAATAAAAATGAGGCAAATGAACTTATTTACAAAACAGAAACAGACTTACAGATCTTGAAATCAAGCTAGTAGTTACCAAAGGGGAAACATGGAAGAATGTGATAAATTAAGAGGTTGGGATTAACATGTACAGACTATCTATATAAAATAGATAACTAATTCAGTTCAGTTCAGTCTTTTCAGTTGTGTCCGACTCTTTGCGACCCCATGAATTGCAGCACGCCAGGCCTCCCTGTCCATCACCATCTCTCGAAGTTCACTCAAACTGACATCCATCGAGTCAGTGATGCCATCCAGCCATCTCATCCTCTGTCGTCCCCTTCTCCTGCCCCTAATCCCTCCCAGCATAAGAGTCTTTTCCAGTGAGTGAACTCTTCGCATGAAGTGGCCAAAGTACTGGAGTTTCAGCTTTAGCATCAATCCTTCCAAAGAAATCCCAGGGCTGATCTCCTTCAGGATGGACTGGTTGGATCTCCTTGCAGTCTAAGGGACTCTCAAGAGTCTTCTCCAACACCACAGTTCAAAAGCATCAATTCTTCAGCGCTCAGCTTTCTTCACAGTCCAACTCTCACATCCATACATGGCTACTGGAAAAACCATAGCCTTGACTGGATGGTCTTTTGTTGGCAAAGTAATGTCTCTGCTTTTCAATATGCTATCTAGGTTGGTCATAACTTTGCTTCCAAGGAGTAAGCATCTTTTAATTTCATGGCTGCAGTCACCATCCACAGTAATTTTGGAGCCCCCCAAAATAAAGTCTGACACTGTTTCCACTGTTTCCCCATCTATTTGCTATGAAGTGATGGGACCAGATGCCATGATCTTAGTTTTCTGAATGTTGAGCTTTAAGCCTACCTTTCACTCTCCTGTTTCACTTTCATCAAGAGGCTTTTTAGTTCCTCTTCACTTCCTGCCATAATGACTGAAGTAACTTAGCAGCAGCAGCAGCAGCAGCATCTGTATATCTGAGGTTATTGATATTAAGTGGATAAAATATAAAACAAATCAAAGCTAAGCTAGACCACATTGGCTATAGATTTTTTAAAAAGTAATTTTCTAATTCCATATTGCTCCTACCCAAATCAAATCAACTCAGGGTCAGGGCTGGAGATATTAGAGTCCCAGAAGCTCCAATGAGAGATGGTTGGGTGGAACAGATTTTATTCCTTCTTATATGTTAACTGTACTATTTAGTTCAAAACATGTCTGGTTTTGTTTCTTTCTCTGGCATATATACAGGTGAATAGAGATAAAGGAAAAGATTCATTTTGGGAAACTTTAACTTATAGACTTGATCTCTATAAGTAGGGTAATAAAATAGAGGATATACTCCATGTTCTAAGTCTGATGATAGTTTTAATGATGGGGAAAATGACAGGGTAATGGTTTAAAAGATGAGTTCAATTTGTGCCAGATTTAGCTTGGATGGGTGGCAAAATATATATATGTTCATGTCACTCAGGTAAGAGTAGGTGTAACACTGGAGCATAGCTGAGAAAGTTTGTGTTGAGATAAAGATTGGAAACCATCTTATACACATGGGGGGATGGACAAGTGAATAAAGAAGCAACAGAGCACAGATTTCAATCTTGGACCTCAGAGGAAGGAACAATTAACTGGAAGAAAATATAAAAATAGCAAATCAATGCCCAGCCATGAGAAGGTGTCCATGAGAGATGAGAGTTGGAGGCAATCCTTGGAAAATTATAGATTTGGGAGACTGTAGACTATATTTTTGCAAAAAACATTGGAGATATTTGCAAAGTGGCATACGAAGGACTTTACTCCATAGAAAAGAGAAATTCACATTTTCTATCCAATAGTTTTCTCAGGAAGGCTTAGGTCAAGATAAAGTTGATTCTATGACTGTTTTATTGGACTTAAAGACAATAGCATACTCATATAAGTATAAAATAACATTGGGTTGGTGAAAAAATTAGTTTTGGGTGTTCCATAAAATGTTAAGGAAAAACCCAAATGAACTCTTGGCCCACCCGATGTCTCCTTCAAAAGAAAGGTGTTAAAAATATTTGATGATTGATTACATTGGACGCAGCTTTGGTTAGCATCACATCTCTTCTTGATCGTCTACAAGACAAGAAGATGAATAAATCCTGGGTCTTGCTCTCCACTGGCTTATAGTCTTGTTGCAGAGATATACACACCATAATAAAAAAGCTGGATAAGTTATTTATTAAATGTAAATAGAGGTCCTCTGGATATCTTATGGAATAGAAAACACATTGGATGGATTGGGGAGACTCTCAGAATTGATAGGAAGCTGGAGAACCAAACTAAAACATCGAGAATCACCAAGGTCAGACAGGAAGCTAAGATGCCACCACAGAGCAAAGATAGCAGGCAGAATCTGGTGAGGCTGTGCCTGCCCAGGTTGAATGACCATTCTCAGAACAGAAAGGGAGTACAGAGGGGTTCCTTAGAGGTCCTTAGCATGGCTAGGATTCCAAGCCCCTAAGACAGGTGGCCCAGGTTTGGTCCAAGGTCAGGAAAGTGAGATCTCACATGTAGTGAAGCAGCTAACCCACCAGCTGCAGCTACTGAACCTATGCACTGTGGAGCCCATGAGCCACAACTAAAGAGTCCATATGCCACAACTAAAGATCCCACATGACCCACCAGGGTCCCACGTGCTACATCTAAGGCCCAGTGCAGCTAAACAAATAAATAAATATTTGAAAAAAGATGCAATTGGCTACCCCAGCCAAAAGACATGAATCTGCACTTAGAGTGTTTCCCTTGAATGTTCGTGGGCATCTTGATGAAGTGATCTGAGGTATCAAAAATGTTCCTGAGTGTGATTAAATTCTAACAAATTAATATTTTTAAGCCCCTGATGACAGAGAAGCAAGACAAAAATTATCTTGCATAACTGTTAAATCTAACACTTAAAGACAAACTATAGAGCCAACTGTAATAGAAATGAATTGTTAGCATAAACATTTCCTTCTAAATTGCCCTTAATCCTTACACTGGAATCAAACTGCTTTCAGCATTAAAATACTTTGGGTTTTCACCAAAAACGCCTCTAGACAGCCTTCATCAGCTGCCAATACATCTCCATCACAGACCCAAGTAGTCTGTTCATTCTGATTAGACGGTGTGGAGCTAATTTAAAATATGGCCTTTGTTGTGTCTACAGAAGCCTAATCAGCTAGGCAGATTCTCTGACACGCTGGCATCCAATCCGTCTCCCCGTCACTGAAGCAGAAAGACAAAGATTATGGCCATCAAAGTATATCTTCAGGCAGAGATGTAACTCTCCAAACTAGGGCTTAGTTAAAATTGTCATGTTTTAAAATCACTGTAAGGATACTCAGATTTTTTATAGAATTTTCAGGAAGCTTCGAAGTATCTCAGTTGTTTTATCTTGACTAGGTCTTAATGGTAAGCATCTTGCTTTTCCTACAGTATCTTACAGATAGAATGGTTTTATATACATAAAACAAGGTGATTTAATGAGAAAGTTTATTATTATTTTGAGGGTTTTTTTCTGATGTAATCTCACCAGAATATAATACATATCCTCCTCTTTCATCAGTAAGGTAGACCGGAATTGTGTTTCTTTCTCTTTTTTTTAGAATTTTTTTTTAATGTGGGCCATTTTTAAAGCCTTTATCAAATTTGTTACAATATGGCTTCTGTTTTATGTTTTGGGTTTTTTTTTTTTTTTGGCTCTGGGGCAGGTGGGATGTTATCTCCTCAACCAGGGATCGAACTTGCATTCTCTGCATTGGAAGGTGAAGTCTTAACCACTGGGCTATCAGGGAAGACCCCAGAATTGTGTTTGTCAAGTTCTGGGTTCTGCCTTAATGCCTTTGGTAAAGAAAGAATGCCTTTTCTTCAGAGCCAGAGAAGAGAATCTGAGACAATCTGTTTGGCTGTTTTGAAGGTAATAATTACAGAGGCTTGTGTGTTAACGAGATGTAGGCTCAGGTGTCATAGGACACATGGAGACAGAGGATATTGAAAAGGTAATGCCTCAAACTCAAATGCCGGGTTAGATTCAGGCAAGAAAGTTTTTGAATTTGGTTTTATGCAATCGATGGTGACCTGGCCGCAACCAAATAAGTAGTAGAAACTTGGATAGAAACAACAACAATTCTAAGAAGTGCCACCATCTCAGACTAGGGCACACAAGCCTGAACATCACCAATGATCTCCCTTTAGTGAGACTCATAAACTCTAAACATATCTGCTCTAAAGGGTAGGAGTGAGATCTCCAAATTCATCAGAGGACTTTTTACTAATCCTTGAAATAAACCAAACTTTGTTTACAATCTAAAGAACTGTATCATTTCTTGCATCTAAGATTAGGGAGACAGTTTATTTATACCTATCATGTTTGTTTTTAAAATAATAATAGAAAAACTCACATTTCTTGAACACTCACTTTGGATTAGACAATATGTTCTGTGTATCATCTTATTCACATCACACAGTTCAGTTCAGTCGCTCAGTCGTGTCCGACTCTTTGCGACCCCATGTATAGCAGCATGCCAGGCCTGCCTGTCCATCACCATCTCCAGGAGTTCACTCAGACTCACATTCATTGAGTCCGTGATGCCATCCAGCCATCTCATCCTCTGTCATCCCCTTCTCCTCCTGCCCTCAACCCCTCCCAGCATCAGAGTCTTTTCCAATGAGTCAACTCTTCGCATGAGGTGGCCAAAGTACTGGAGTTTCAGCTTTAGCATCATTCTTTCCAAAGAAATCCCAGGTTGATCTCCTTCAGAATGGACTGGTTGGATCTCCTTGCAGTCCAAGGGACTCTCAAGAGTCTTCTCCAACACCACAGTTCAAAAGCATCAATTCTTTGGCGCTCAGCCTTCTTTATATGTGTGTGTGTGTGTATAATTTTTTTTTAATATATAAAAGGGCTTCCCTTGTGGCTCAGCTACTAAAGAATCTGACTGCAATGTGGGAGACCTGGGTTTGATCCCTGGCTTGGAAAGATCCCCTGGAGAAGGTAAAAGCTACCCACTCCAGTATTCTGGCTTAGAGAATTCCATGGACTATAGTTCATGGGGTGGCAAAGAGTTGGACACGACTGAGTGACTTTCACCTTCAATATATGAAAAATTTAAATATATTTTAGTATAAAATTCAAAAAACATTGTATTTGTTTATTTGGCTGTGCCAGGCCTCTTGCTGTGCCATGCAGGATCTTTCCTTGTGGTTCTCAGACTCTCTAGTTGCAGCTTGTGGACTTTGTTACTCTGTGTTACTCTTAGTACTTAGTTACTCTTAGTTACTCTGTGGCATGTGGGATCTTAGTTCCAGGAATTTTCAGACCAGAGATCTGAAAAGCAGATTCTTAAGCACTGGACAACCAGGGAAGTATAGGTGGTCAAATTTAGGAGTGAAACTTCATTATTATTATCTCCACTGAGATAACCAAGATATAGGAAGGTAAAATAATTTGTAACATATATCTAGTCGGCTATAAATGTGGTATTTAAACACAGATACTCTGCCTCTAGAGCCCAGGATTTTATCTTTCTATTCCTCCATAACAGAGAAGGCAATGGCAACCCACTCCAGTACTCTTGCCTGGAAAATCCCATGGACAGAGGGGCCTGGTGGCCTGCTGTCTATGGGGTCACACAGAGTCGGACACGACCGAAGCGACTTAGTATTAGTATTAGTATTCCTCCATAAAGGCAGAATCATTCAGAAAATTCTCAGTGAGTATGAGCATTTGCTTTGGGGTACAGCACAAGTAAAGGAGGGAGCTGGGCTTGGTTCCTGACACAGTATGTTGAAAGTGATGTTTGATCAAATAACAAGGGTTATAAGCCCAGCCTATCTGCTGATATATATTTGTTAATTCAACAAAAATTTAAATGAGCTCTTCCTTATTTATAACCTTCCCTACTTCTCCTTCTGGTGTTTTTTTCTTTCCTTTAAATCTTGTTCTCATTCCCAGAGGTGGCACGGTACACTGCAGAGAACATGAATCTTAGAACCGCTTCCAAGGTTCCATAAACCAGCCTAGTTTCTTTCTTTTTTTTTTTTTTTTACTTTTCCTGCAACATCTTATTTTCCCAACTAGGGTTCAAATCCGTGTACTTGCAATAGAAGAGAGTCTTAACCACTGGACTGACAGGAAAGTCTCCTCATTTCTGAGTCTTCCATTTACAAACTGTGTCCTTCAGCACAGTTCTTAAAATATTTGGATTTAGGGGAATTCCCTGGCTGTACAGAAGCTAGGACCTGTGCTTTCACTGCCAAGGACCCAGTTTCAGTCCCTGGATGGGGAACTAAGAGCCTGCAGGCTGCAGGGTGTGGGCCAAGAAAAAAATTTACATTTAGTTTTCAGTAAATAAAGACAAGAAACCCTACCACACAAGGTTATTTTGATGATTACAGATACAACACACATAAAACTCGGAGCCCCTCAATGACACTCAATGCTCCTGAGTTCCCTTTGCCCTGCTTTGACTGCCTTATTTTCCTGATGAAGGGACACAGTGCAAATAGCTACCCTGCCTTAAAAGCCTCTCGCCACAGCAAGGAGCAAGGAAGAGCTGCTCAAACTGGAAACTGAAGATTTCCTATCTCCCCCACGTGTAGAATCACTTTAACTGAGTCATTAAGAAACGACCTCAATTACATTTAAATACTCATCTTGATACTTTAAATACTTTCTTTAGTGCTTTTGTGTTTTAAAACCAACACCTTTGATGTGTTAGTACTTTTCTTTGGGAATGTGTCTGAGGTACCAAACTTGATCCCTTTTGTAGAGACTTTAGGGCCCATTAGCTCAGACTCTGTAGGTTAGTTTTAAGAGTTCCAGAATACCCAGGCCCTTATTAACTTACCGTGAGTTAGAGGTACTGATTTACTTACATCATTCCAGAGCATTTTCTGCTTTCAGTACTGGTCAAACCTCTAAACTTCAGCAAAAGCACTGAGGTGGAAATCACGAGACCTGGGTTCTCACCTTGGCTCTGCTGCTATCAGCCAGACCTAGAAACAAGAGCTCTCTGAGTTCCTCCAGAGGGCACATTTCTCCTTCATTCTCTTTTTTAACATTTATTTTATTTATTGGCTGCATCTGGTCTTAATTGCAGCACATGGGATCTTTAGTTGCAGCGTACAAACACTCACTTGTGGCATGTGGGATCTAGTTCCCTGACCAGGGATTGAACCTGAGCCCCCTGCATTGGGATTGTGAAGTCTTAGCTACTGGGCCATCAGGGAAGTCCCTCTCCTTTATTCTTATACTCAGAGCACAGCAGAGCACTTGGAACAAAGTTTATGCGTGCAACGTCGCTTCAACCGTGTCCGACTCTTTGTGACCCCATGGACTGTAGCCCACCAGACTCCTTGTCCATGGGATTCCTAGGCAATAATACTGAAATGGGTTGCCCTGCCCTGCTCCAGGGAATCTTTCTGACCCAGGCATTGAACCCACAGGGCAACTAAGCACATGGGCCACAACTACAGAGCCCACACACAACTACTGAAGCCCACAAACCCTAGAGCCTATGCTCTGCAACAAGAGAAGCCACCACAATTAGAAGCCCCTGCACCACAATTAGAGAGTACTCCCCATTCACTACAACTAGAGAAAGCCTGCCTGCAGCTACGAAGACCCAGCACAGCCAAAAACAAAAAGAGAGAGAGAGAGTCAAAGAACTAGAATATGAAGCGGAACCTGATGTGGTCAACTAATCTATGATGAGGGTGTGAAGATGATGGGGAAAGGATAATCTCTTCAATAAGTGGCATTGGGAAAATTGGACCACTATCTCATACCATACCAAAAGCCAACTCAAAATGAATTATAGGCTTAAATGTAAGACCCCAAACCACACAACTCCTAGAAGAAAACATAGAGAGAAAGCTTCTTAACATTGGTTTGGCAATAATTTTTCAGATATGACACCAAAAGCACAGGCAACAAAAGCAAGATGGACAAAAGACTACATTATAAAAAGCTTCTGTACCGCCAAAGAAACCATCAGGAGAGTGCAGAGGCAGCCTATGGAATGAGAGAAAATATTTGTGAATTAGATATCTGATAAGGGATTAATTTCCAAAATATGTAATAATTTCACACAAATTAATTACAAAAACCCCCAAATAATCCAATTTAAAAATGGTCAAGGACTTGAATAGACATTTTTCCAAAGAAGATATACAAACAGGTATACAAAAGATGTTCAACACCACTAATCAGGAAATGCAAAAAAGAAGGAAATGATAATCAAAACCACAATGAGTTATCACTTCTCATGTGTTAGGGTGGCTATGTTGTTGTTGTTTAGTTGTGGAGTCACGCCTAACTCTTTTGCAACGCCATGGAAGGTAGCCTGCCAGGCTCCTCTGTTCACACAATTCTCCAGGCAAGAATACTGGAGTGGGTCGCTATTTCCCTCTTCAGGGGATCTTTCTCACCCAAGGATGGAACTCAGGTTTTCTGCATTGGCAGGCAGATTCTTTACCACTGAGCCACCTGGGAAGCCCTAGAATGGCTGTAATAATAATAATAAAAATAACAAAGATAACAAAGGTAGATGATATGGAGAAAAGGGGGCCCTTGCACATTATTGGTAGATATTTAAATTGGTGCAGCCACTATGGAAAACATTACAGTGGTTCTTAGAAAAAATAAAACAGAACTGCCATATTATCCAACAACCTCATTTCCATGTATATGTCTGAAGGAAATAAAATTATATCTGCAGCCCGTATTCATTGTAGCATTATTCACAGTAGTCATGACATAGTAACAGCCTAAGCATCCATTGATAAATGAACGGATAAAAAATGTGATATCTATATCAAGGACTATCTATCTATCTATCTATCTTTGACTTTGGTACAACATACAATAAACACATACCACTTTAAAGTTAATTTCTGTCTGTCTTCCAAATGAAAATTTAAGGATTACCTCTGATTTGATGATTGGTATTATCTTCCTACTCAGCCTGGTTCTTATTTTCTAACTCTGCAATGTTAAATAAAAAGAGATTCTTGTCTCAAAAAAAAAAATAGAGCTTGAAGATGGACTGAATTGCTGCAATCTCATGACGAAACTTGAACTGATGAGGGATTGCTTCTTACAATGTAGAAAGAAGGTGCTTGATTGAGATGGAGACTGCTGAAGATATTGAGAAGATTGTTGAAATGACAACAAGGATCTGGAAGATGACATAAACTTAGTTGATAAAGCAGCAGCATGTTTAAGAGGTGGACTCTACTTTTCAAAGAAGTTGTACTGTGGGTAAAATGCTATCAAACAGCATAGCATGCTACCAAAAAATCATTCAAGAAAGGAAGAGTCAATCACTGCTGCAAACTTCATTGATATCTTTACTACCACTACCCCACCTGTTAGCAACTGCCATCCTGATAGCCAGCAGACATCAACATGGAGGCACAATCCTCCACTCACTGATTACCACAAAAGATTACCACTCACTGAAAGTTCAGATAATGGTTTACAGTTTTTAGCAATAAAGTACTTTTAAATTAAGCCATGATTAAAAGACACTTACTCCTTGGAAGGAAAGGTATGACCAACCTAGATAGCATATTCAAAAGCAGACACATTACTTTGCTAACAAAGGTCCGTCTAGTCAAATCCGTCCAGTGGTCATGTATGGATGTGAGAGTTGAACTGTGAAGAAAGCTGAGCAGCGAAGAACTGATGCTTTGGAACTGTGGTGTTGGAGAAGACTCTTGAGAGTCCCTTGGACTGCAAGGAGATCCAACCAGTCCATCCAAAAGGAGATCAGTCCTCAGTGTTCATTGGAAGGACTGCTGTTGAAGCTGAAACTCCAATACTTCGGCCACCTCATGCGAAGAGTTGACTCATTGAAAAAGACTCTGATGCTGGGAGCGGTTGTGGGCAGGAGGAGAAGGGGACAACAGAGGATGAGATGGCTGGATGGCATCACTGATTCTATGGACATGAGTTTGGGTGAACTCTGGGAGTTGGTGATGGACAGGGAGGCCTGGCATGCTGCTATTCATGGAGTTGCAAAGAGTCAGACACGACTAAGGGACTGAACTGAACTGAACTGAACTGAACTGATGTCCATTTTTAGATATAATGCTATGGCACACTTAATAGACTACAGTTCCGTGTAAACATAGTTTTTGTATGCACTGGGAAGCCAAAATCCATTTGACTCACTTTATGGCAATACAGCCTTTATTATAGTGACCTGAAACCAGACCCATAATATCTCCAAGGGATGGTTGTATTGGTTGGCTTTTCTTTATAAAGTTTTGACCTCTGAACATATACACTTTTTAAAATTTGATTTTTAATTGGAGGATAATTGTTTTACTATGTCATGTTGGCTTCTGCTGTGCAACAATGTGAATCAACCATGAGTATACTCTCCTCTCTCTTGAGTCTTCCTCCTGCCCCCTCATCTCACCCCTCCAGGTTGTAGAGAGCACTGAGCTGAGATCCTTGTGTTAAACAGCAACTTCCCACCAGCTATCCATTTTACACATGGTACAAATGACAACCCACTGCAGTGTTCTTGCCTTGAGAATCCAAGGGACAGGGGAGCCTGATGGGCTGCCATATATGGGGTCGCACAAGGTCGGACAACAACTGAAGCAACTTAGCAGCAGCAGCAGCAGTGTATATATGTCAATGCTACTCACAGTTTGTCCCACCCTCTCTGTCCCCTGCTCTGTCCACAAGTCTGTTCATTTTTTTTATTATTATTCTCTTAATATTTTATGTTGATGTTTGGAACTCTTGATGCAACATTCTAGAGCAATGACCTGAACGGGACCTCCTGTGCCCAAGGAACTGGTAAAGGAAACAGATCTATTTATTCTTTGTGATTTGATGCACAGATGAAAAACTTAACACACAATAACAGAAGTTGGTCGTTAATAAATCACATCCTAGTCTCAGGCTTGCGCAAGCAGACGGCATGTTCAGTTTTCTCATGTCTTGACTTTTAGTTCTTTTGTAGTTGTAACACTGCAACGTCAATCATGCATAAGTCCAGAATCAGTTAAAAAGATTGTCAAATTCCTTTTCTCTTAGTTCATTTATTTTTCATTGTCTCTTGGTCCCAGGTGTATCTGAATGATTACCTTTTGTCACTTGCTGCTATTGCTCGTTGGGGTGCTCTTGATTGTCCCCGTATTTTGTGGGCGGGTTGGGAGAGGGAGCTTGAGAGGGATATGCCACTGTGGGGAGGTTGTGGATCACCAGGATGCCTCTGGGGATGATCCCTTCCTTGGCAGCAGGAAGTCCTCCCAGAACCACGCCCACAATGCCTGGCGGGTATCTTCATGTGGCACCATTCAGCTCTGGATGAATTGCTTGCTGATCTATTACTGACCGGGGAGCTGTTGTGACAAAGAGTTCCTTGTTCACACAGTTTATTAAGCTCTCTGAGATGTGACCTGTGATAGCCCATCGGATCTCCATGGCAGCTGCCTCCCTCATCTCCAAGGAAGCTTGCTCGCTATACCAGGCTGTGTGGGGAGTACAGATGAGATTTGGTTCATCTTTCAAGGGACCCTGAGCAAAGCTGAAAGGCTCCGATTTGTGCACGTCAAGGGCTGCCCCTCATATCCTTCCCTCTTTGAGGGCTTGGGCTAAGGCTTTCTCATCCACCAGTCTGCCGCAGGCCGCGATCACTAGGAAGGCGCCTTGCCTCATCTGCTTTACAGTGAAGTCACTGATGTGGTGGTCATGTTCGCTGAGACTGCAGTGCAGGGAGACACGGTAGCTCTGGAACTGCAGGGTATAGATTCTCTACACGCCCAGGGACCACTCCGTCCCATCCTACAAGTAGGGGTTATAAAATAGGACGCTGAATCCAAAGGCCTTGGCTCAAACCGCAGCTGCCTGCCCCATTACGACCGAAGCCAACGAGGCCCAGTGTCTCCCCGCAGATGTGCGCCCCCCACCTCCCGCCCGAGGCAGCCTCCCATATCTGCTGACACTGTACCCACGTGCCTTCACGCAACGCCTGGTACAGCCAGGTGTTCTGCTGGTACAGATTAAGGATGTGGATGCGGCAGACGGTTGAGCCTGCTGTCTCTTCCACTGCTGCGGACAGAATGTTGCACACTGCGATCCTGAGTTCACCTGCAGCCTTGCCGTCGACCTAGTCGTAGCCTCTGCCTGTCCACACAATCACTCTCAGGGCCTTGAACTTCTCCAGGTCCTCCCTGGTGAGTATGATCGTGTGATACATCATGGCGCCAATCGCCTCGTTTAAAACCTTCTCGTGGATCTCCTGAGTGAACTGTGCTTCGCAGAAGGCCACGGTGGCCAGGTCCTTCAGGAGGGGCATTTCCACTGGGTGCAGTCTCTGCCAGCCAGCAGTGCCGCCAGGGGGCGGGGAGCAGGGGGCTGTTCTGGGGGCGGATACCTTCACAAATTCTGTCATGTCGCTGTCGCTTGACTTTGTTCTTATCCACAAGGGCCATTCTTTACCGAGTTTTGCACCTCTCTGATTCAAAAGGCAAAGCGGTCCTCTAAGAACTTAGGGGCCCTTGCAGGAATCTGTGGGCATTACACCACTATGCGCCCAACATAAATTTGTCCACAAACTCTGTAGTTCACACGGTGGGTTGTCTGTCCTTTTGAAGAGAATCCAGCTTCATTGGTTCAAAACCGTTTAACGCGATGAAACCCTAGTCCTGGGCAGCCGGCGTCTGCCACAAGGCTTCCACATGGGAGACGCTGCGGCGGCGGCAGCTGCGTGGTGCCCCAGTCAGCACCGCGTGGCTCCCGACTCCGTCCCTCGCTCCTCAGGCTACCGCCTGCTCCTCTGCGCCGCTTCCTGGCCACCTTAAAATGACCCTCAAGTCTGTTCTCTATGTCTGCATCTCTTACTACCCTGCAAATAGCTTCATTGGTACCATTTTTCTAGATTGCATATATATGTGTTAATTATACGATTTTTGTTTTTTCCAACTTACTTCTGTATAAAAACTTGCTCTGTATAACAGGCTCTACATTCATCCACCTCGCTACAACTGACCAAATTCATTGCTTTTTATGACTGAGTGATATCTCACTATATATATATACCTATATACCACAACGTTGTTATCCATTCATCTGTTGATGGACATCTACTTGTTAGCTTTTTAATATGGACATATTGTTTTTATTTTCTTATCTAAATAAATATATATTTTATACTTAATTTTAGATTTTTAAGTTTGCTTTTTTCCCCCCTAAAGCACCAACAAACTGCATACGCTTTTGAAACCTATATCTTTCCCACGTCTATTATATTACCCATCAGAGAACCACGTCTATTATATTACCCATCAGAGACACTAAAGATGTTGGTCCACACTAGAGTCATCTTTCTGCAAGGACATATTTAGGGCCTTTCCTGAGTGGCTTCAGGCCCTGAAATGTGAATATATGAAAATAAGCTTTCATCTGTGGAATTTCAATCCCCTGCTAACAAAGCTGCATATATTGTTCTTCAACTCTCTTCTCATATGAACACTTCTCTCATCTTCCTTTTTCATATGTGTGGCTTCATCCTAGTCTTCCAGTTGATAACAGTGCTTTTAGATTCCCACTATGTGATTTTCCTTCTCCAAGAGGTCACATGCCTGACTCCCAGCCACCCCTGCACAAAGGTCCCAAAACTGCTCATGAAACATGGTTTCATACTTCAAGTTCTAAATAGATAGTTAATAGAACCCTTCATCCTGCTTCTTTGCTAGCTACTGCTATGAGGGACTCATGTGATCTTGTTGTCTATCCCCAAGAGAGCAAGGAAGTCTATATAAATCCTGTTTCTCCACAGGGCATCCTGAGAAAGAAGAGAAACCTCTTCTGTTAAGATTTAGAACTGGTATCTCAAACACTTCTAACAATGTTCTCTGCTGCTTGACTTGACCCATGGAATCATAACAAAGAGAGAAATAGTGTTTATTTAACTCAATTACTGCCTGGTTTAAATGGTTTTCTGTGAGTGAACAGGAAAATTAACTACCATTCTCAACACTGTTTTTAAGGCAAACTGTGCTTTTACATTACAAATAACTGGCTTAATAAATGATGGTTGGAGCATAAACTGTTGGTGCATTGAGTAAACAAACTATTTCTTTTCAGTTTGTGAAGTTAAAATTCTTCCACTATTTCTGTAATTGGAGCTGGTTGCAGCACAAAGCAGCAGAGGATTGACCACCCAGGTGTCCGTATGGCTAATTATTAAAATGAATCCGGGTACATGGTATTTGCCATCCTTCATCAATCACCTTTATTTCTCTTTTAAAGTACAGAGCAGACAAGATTCACTTAATTTCTTCAAAAGCTTTGTAATAAAGACCCTTTGTGTTCTGTTCTATGTTGATCACTAAAGGTATGGTGCCTGTAAGTTTAAATTATACACAATGGTACACCTCTGGGAACACTGCCTCCCAGGTAAGGAGTATTATACCTTTTGCTCACAGCAAACATCCTGACCAGACCTACTTGGGAATGAATACAGGAAGGAAGAAATTAACACATCCTCTCTGGAAACTGACCAGAAGCAGGAAATGTTTGACTTTACTTTTTCCTCTTTTAGTATAAAAGAAGCCTGAATTCTAATTAGGCAAGATGGGTCTTTGGGACACAAAGATCTGCCTGCTTTCTGAATCAAGACGCGATTCCCTTCCCCATCAGCTCATCTCTCGATTTACTGGCCGGCTGTGTGCCTTTGCAGAACTGTTTGGACTTGATAACAGGTTCAGAAGTTGCAAAAACTTTCATTTCCTTTTTGCTGCTGTGGTCTCTGGGGATCACCCGTGGCATTTTGTTTGAAGTGAAAGTGAAAATGTTAGTTGCTCAGTTGTGTCTGATTCTTTACGAGCCCATGGACTGCAGGCTGCCAGGCTCCTCTATCCATGGGATTCTCCAGGCAAGAATACTAGAATGGGTAGCTATTCCCTTCTCCAGAGCATCTTCCCAATCCAGGGACCAAACCCTGGTCTCCTGCAGTGCAGGAAGATTCTTTACCATCTGAGTCACTAGGGAAGCCCAACTTTTTTGTTTAACGTTGCCCTAATCTGAGATTCAGTACAGTAGCTCAGTGGGAGATCCAGGCCTGACCTGGGGCAGAAGGACAGAGACCACAACTTTCAGCACATTGCATGAGTCTCTATTCAAGTCATCTAAAGCTGCCTTGAGCTGCTCCAGTTCCTCACAGCCCATTAGTTTTCATTCAAGTTTGTAGAACTAAGCCTTATAATGACGTCTAGCCCAGTGCCACGCAAAGCATGATCCTCGTATCAGCAGTGGTCTGCAAGCTGTTACCAGTCAAAGACAAAAGAAATGCAAAAATCAAGAGAAGTTTCTAAAACAAAACCTTGTACAGTCAGCTGACATTGCTGTGCAACATCACATCTAAGTATATTATCAGTCATTTCACTGGACAGGAAACACCCTCTTTGGTTATCAAACTCACCAAGTGAGTTACCTGTGATGTCAAGCACAGTAAGACCATGTGTTGGTCTGCAAGAGAGTAGAAGTGAAAAAAAAAATTTTTTAACCAGTTCTCCATGATAGTTTTTAAAGCTTTGGCCTAGGTTACCAAGAGGGCACTGGAAGGCAGGGACATTTTAATAAGTGCAAGTTGAAAAGAACTAGGACCTCTGTGGAGACAGTTCTGATTTCTGTGCAGACTCATAACTCTCCAGCTTCCCCATGCCCTTAGACTTGAATGAGTATACTAGGGCTAAGTTGTGCCTGGTGTCAGCTTGGATAATGTATATGTGTTAAGTCACTTCGGGCGTGCCTACTCTTTGCAACCTCAAGGACTATAGCCACGTTCCTCTGTCCATAGAATTCTCCAGGCAAGAATACTAGAGTGGGTTGCCTTTCCCTTCTCCAGGGGATCTTCCCAACCCAGGTATTGAACATGGGTCTCCCACATTGCAGGCAGATGCTTTACCATATGAACCACCAGGGAAGCCCAGCTTGGATGACATTCCACGATAAACAGCCTCTTCATTGATTGCGATACATTTTGCTTCCACCCAGCAGAGCAGAGGTAACTGACGTCTGGTACAGCTCTGGTGTCCAAAAGAAAAGCCACACAGGGACATCTAGTGGTAAGGAGAAATCGCCAACCTGCTCCAAACGAGTCCAGGAATTTCCAAACCCCAAGCCACCTAGGGACTTTGGATTCATTTATTGAATTTTACCTCACACTCTAGCAAACTAGTCACTGTGTTTGAAGGAAAGCAGAGGTCAACGTGATGCCCGGCCCCTGAAATGGAGCTGGACATTCCAGCCACCTGTTAGGACACCTCTAACAAGTCTCTGTACATCCAGAATGAAGCAAAGAGTGAAGGCAATAGATAGATTCTTCAGGCAAGAGTGCCAAGGAGAGAATGCAGATAGAAGATCATCATTTTACAAACAATTACCTCAATACTGTCTTTCTGGTTGGCTGTAAAATGGACCTAACTCCAGAGAAGCAGAAATGATGCAAAGTTCCAAAATAAACTGAATACATTAAACACAGTCCTCCAAACTTGCTGATCTATAAATTAGCATCAGCAAAACTCTTAATGAGATTTACCTTTGAGTTCCCCAGCAAGATGACAAAACCAAATCAAAGCTAGCCACCCAGATTGATAAAACAAAGCCCTTAGAAGAAACAGATCTCTCTTAGCATTTGACAGAAAGACTGAAGCTAAAATAAATAAAGTTGTGTCAGACTTTTGTTGTCAAAAGTTGACTCTTATGCAGGCTGATAGATGTGCAAATAAATTCAATTAGGTCCAAATTAATAGGTAGTAAAAATCATAGTAGATTTTACTATGAGAAACATATCTAAGGTCTATAATTTGTGAGTTTTGCCTTTTTATCATTGTTGTTTATTCAGTCACCAAAAAAGCCCTATACTACAACTCATGCATCATCATATAGCATTTTAAAGATATCTAATGGAATGGGCTTCCCTGGTAGCTCAGCTGGTGGAAAATCCGCCTGCAATGCAGGAGCCCTAGGTTGGGAAGATTCCAACCTAGGAGAATTCTGCCTGGAGAATTCCGTCGACAGAGGAACTTGGCAGGCTAGATACCGTCAGTCCATGGGGTCGCAAGAGTCTGACACAACGGAGTGACATTCACTTTCACTTTCAGTTGATGTAATATCAAAGTTCTTCCTTCAACCCACCTACTTCTACCTAGCTAATGACCAGAAAATTATTGCAGTTGTCCAATTCATGCTCATTAACACCCTTCTTGATTACAATGGCTTATTGCATTTTAATTTGTACTACAGCTTAAACTCTTCTAACAACTTAAGTTTCTCCCTCTTTCCCAAAAGAAATTTGGGACAAGAAGAAGATGAAACTGGGGAGGTGATCTCTAGTCCCTGTATTGTATTTCTCTTCTTGCTCCTACTTCTCTGAGCTGAAACTGGATCCCCCTGCTCTCTGACTGTATTTAGACTGTCCTATCCAAATCCATGGGGCTTCCGTGGTGGCTCATTCAATAAAAAATATACCTGCAAGTCAGGAGACCCAGGTTTGATCCCTGAGTCAAGAAGATCTCCCAGAGAAGGGATTGGCAACCAATTCCAGTATTATTGCCTGGGAAATCCCATGAACAGAGTAGCCTGGCAGGCTACAGTCTATCGGATAGCAAAGAGTCAGACAAGACTTAGCGACTAAACCACCACCATCTAAATCCACTCTGTGTCCATACTGGTGAAACCCATGGTTTGCTGTCAGCTCATTTGTTGTCTGGTATTACTTCGTCCTTCCCAACCAACTTCATCTTAGGTCTGTACTTCTCTCCACCTACAGGTCCTGCTACAGCCCTAACTGGAGTCGTCCTTCGGGACAGGGATCTCTTGATGGGTCCGCTGGCTTCTCAGTGATGCCTCAAGAGCATGTCAGAACTCTAGGAAATAGTTTGTGACAGTGAGTCAGTGGAGAGCTGAAGCTCTAATTTCTGGACCTCTCCTGAACCACGTGACACTGATGTTGCTACTCCTTGAGCCAAGCTGGTAACTCTGGAGCACCTGTTGGGTACACTCCTCCCATAGTCCCCTATGAGAAGCAGGCTGTTTTCATTTCATATGGCTGCTATAGCACATTGTCACAAATGCAGCAGCTTAAAACAACATTAAAAAATGGATTCTCTTTCAGCTCTAGAGGCCAGAGTCTGAAATCAAGTGGTCAGCAGGGTGGGTTCTGTCTAGAGGCTCTGAAAGAGAATCTGCTCTATGCCTCTCTCCTAGCTCCTGGAAGCTACTGGCAACCTTGTCATTCCTTGGCATTCCTGGACTTCATAATTCCAGTCTCTGCCTCCATCTTCCCATTACCTGATTCTCTCTCTACGGTAAGTCCCCTATCCATGAACAAGTTCTGTTCTGAGAGTGCATTCGGTAAGTCCAATAAAGTTAGTCTAGGTACCCAACTGACACAATCAGCTATTCAGTATTTTCCTGTAATAGGTTTATAATATTTTTCATACAAATAATACATAAAAAATAAGCACAAAAATAAAGAAAATATTTTTAATCTTACACTATAGTGCCTCAGAAAATACAGTTTGGCCACCTCATGCGAAAAGTTGACTCATTGGAAAAGACTCTGATGCTGAGAGGAATTGGAGGCAGGAGGAGAAGGGAACGACAGAGAATGAGATGGCTGGATGGCATCACTGACTCGATGAATGTGAGTCTGAGTGAACTCCGGGAGTTGGTGATGGACAGGGAGGCCTGATGTGCTGCACTTCATGGGGTCGCAAAGAGTTGGACACAACTGAGTGACTAAACTGAACTAAACAATACAACCACTGGCATATGGGGACTGACATTGAGTGAAAGGAAAAGAAGAGTTACTGATTGGAGGAGGGAGAGGATATGAGAGATGGTAGAGCTTAAGGATTGTCAGCTGTAGGAGATGGAGGGTATGCAACAATTTCACTCACACCTGACATTGATGGAATGCATGTTCATATCTTTGAAAGTTTGCAGCATGAAGCTCTTTGTAGAGGATGCATGTAGAGGATGTACTGTGTCTGCGTCTCTTTTCCCTTCTTATCTCTTATGAGGATTTACCATTGGTTTTCAATCTCATCCTGATCCAGAATAATCTCATTTTGAGATCATTAATTTAATTATACCTGCAACAACCCTTTGTCCACATAAGGTCATGTTTATAAGTTCCAGAGGTTAGAAGATCTCAAGGTTGGCGAGGGGCACTATTAAACCAATGACATAGGCCTTCTCATAAAGTCCAGAGGTGTGTAGTCCCCTCAGGGGATCCCAGTCGCTCCCCGGTCCCACATCCAGTCTCTCTGAACCCCTTCCTTTTTGCACCAGAAGTGTTTCTGCCTCCTGCCCCTCTTCCAGGAGGAATTCCCCTGTCAGATCCACCTCTTCCTACTTCTGAGCCTCTTTTTTCTTGTAGGTGCCTACTTTCTTCTTTCTTGGAGTGATAAAAACTCAGACATGCAGTAATGGCAAAAAAAAAAAAATGGTTTAAAAGAGACATTGTATTATTTGTGAGCATATTTCAAAAACATTATCTCCATTATATATATGCAGACATACACAGAGTCTATTACATCAAAACATTGGCCCCACATGGCAAGATCTTAACCAAAACTGTAAAGGAGAAATTCCTGGTGGCTCAGATGGTAAAGGTTCTGCCTGCAATGTAGGAAAGCTGGGTTCAATCCCTGGGAAGATCCCCTGGAGAAGGGAATGGCTACCAACTCAGTATTCTTGCCTAGAGAATTCCATGGACAGAGACTACACCCCATGGGGTCCAAAGAGTCAGACATGACTGAGCAACTAACACTTTCACTACTCTACACTTGGAAGATAATCTAAAGTTTGGGGACTTCCCTGGTGATCCAGTGATTACGACTGTGCTTCCAATCCTGGGGGCATGGGGAAATAAAATCCTGCAAGCTGTGCAGCATGACCAAAAAATAAATATATAAAACACACATTAAAAATAAATACAAAATGAAAAGTTTTATTTATAAAACTGATAATCACAAGTACCCACTAATACAGTTCAGCTTATATATATTTTCCTCTCTGCTGCTGTTGCTGCTCCTAAGTCGCTTCAGTCGTGTCCAACTCTGTGTGACCCCATACATGGCAGCCCACCAGGCTCCCCTGTCCCTGGGATTCTCCAGGCAAGAACACTGGAGTGGGTTGCCATTTCCTTCTCCAATGCATGGAAGTGAAACGTGAAAGTGAAGTCACTCAGTTGTGTCTGACTCTTCACAATCCCATGGACTGCAGCCTACCAGGCTCCTCCATCCATGGGATATTCCAGGCAAAAGTACTGGAGTGGAGTGCTATCGCCTTCTCCAATTTTCCTCTCTAGAGGACAAAATATTGTTAAAGTATTAGTTCAACAGGCAACTGCAACTCATTTTGGTTTTGATAAGCCATAGTTCTAGGTCTTAGAAGAATTTGCTGGCTGCTACCTCCTGTTTTACTATTTTACTTTAGTACATTTTAAATATAAATAAAAGTAGAGAAAACAGTATAATAATTCTCTATGTACCTATCACTCAACTTCAACAGTTCACAACTCATGACCAAACTTGCTTCCTTGATACTTGATACCTTTGTGTCTCTCTCTAACCCATTCCTGAGTTTTGAAGCTATCACATCATCTTTAAATATTTTTTCTAAAAGATGAGACACTTTTTTTGTACATTCAATAGCATTGATAATCCTTGAAATTTCTAAAACAGCTCTTTTTTAATTTTTATTTTTTTTTAACACTGGAAACAATTTGTATTGGAGTATAGCTGATGAACAATGTTGCAATAGTTTCAGGTGAACAGTGAAGGGGCTCAACCATACACATATATGTATCCATTCTTCCCCAAGCCCCTCTTTCTTCCAGGTTGGCATACAACACTGAGCAGAGTTTATCAAATATTCAATCATGCTTCCATGTCCCCATTTTTTTAATATCGTTTTCACTTTGTTTTTACCTTGTTTTTTGACTTAGACTCCAAATGACATCCTTACGTAGAGACGATAAGCCTCTCAAATTTCTTTAAATCTTTAGATTACCTCCATGTGTCTGTCTGTCTCTCTTTTTCTTTTCTCTTCAAGCTTTTGTTGAAGAAATGCGTGGTTCATCCTATGAAGTTTTCCTCAGTCTAAATTTTTCTGGATTTATCCTCATGGTGATTTTTGCCCTTTATATTTTCTGTAAATTTGTTTTCAAAAAGACAATCCCTGGTTGTGTGTGTGGGGGGTGAGGGGGTGGGTGTGGGTGTGTGGATGTGTGTGTGTGTGTGTGTGTGTGTGTGTGTGATGTTAGCAGTCATTGATAATATTTACTTAGATCCAGTAATTCTTAAGGTGTTAAAAAGATAAATTATTTCTTTAATTCTTAGCTGGTAGGCTTTTAAGAGCTATTTTTCCCTCATAAGCAATTGTTTATGCTGAGGTACAGTTTGCATAGGAGAGGCAAGATAAGCGCTTGGTTATTTTATATGTATATGTGACCTCCTATATATATTGTATATGCATGTGCATGCATGCTAAATCACTTCAGTCGTGTCCAACTCTTTATGACTCTATGGACTGTAGTCTGCCAGGCCTCCATGGGGATTCTCCAGGCAAAAATACTGGAGTGGGTTGCCATGACCTCCTCCAGGGGATCTTCCCCACCCAAAGATTGAACCTATGTCTCTTATGTCTCCTGCATTGGCAAGCAGATTCTTTACCACTAGCACCAGCTGGGAAGACCATATATAGGTACACATCTGTGTGTAAATGCGTATATATGTATTTTATTAACACATTAAGAAATCTTTGATGTCTTACAATTTATTACATTTATTACGCTTACTAAAACTTAAGTCATCCTCCTTCTGTTAAGGGAGTCAATGCACTTAGGCCCCCAAGTCCTTTAGAGATTATGCCAATAGTCTTGAATAGTATTTTTATTTTCTGATGTGACAAGATTCATTTTGTGTTTCTTACATATGGCTGCTAGTCCTTTTTAGTGGTGAGAGATAGAAAATATCATCTTAGTTTTGTTTCAGATAAAATACATCACAACTTCAAACTAATACTTCCAATTCAAATTTAGGAAAACAGGGTTTTTACCGAACCCAGATGATTTCATGCCCCAAACCCTGGTTTCAATGACATAAATATAATGATTTATTTCCTTTATCTATACTATGTACATGATGGTCTCAGAATACAATAAACACTACCACCAATTATATCATTATTGAAAAGAGTCTTTCCATTTTTTAAAATTTATTTTGTCCTACTGGGGATGTACAATTTAACTGTGATGTCTTAAAGTTACCCAGAATAATTTCTTTCTGAAAGGTTGTACTATCAATAGGATACACTTTGAAATTTCTTTTCTTTTTGCTTTCAATATTTAGGAATTCCATTTTGTGTCTAATTTTTTTACTGTGTAAAATATTTACATTTCCAAAGTGGCATCTTCAAAACAAAGAGAGTTAAAAGAATTTAATTAAAGGAAATTAAAAGGGTAGTTTCTATCCCTCTCTCTTCCATCTATTCCCTCCTCTTCTATATTTAGCTATTAATATACTTTTTAAACTTTATGTTTTGTCTTTGTCTTTTTGTTGGTTTATAATCACACACATTTTCTTATGTCTTAGAGATTATTCCATAGTAACACTGAATTTTTCTCATTCATTTTATGCCTGCATAATAATCCATTGTGTGCATACATTATAGTTTATTCAACCATTCCTTATTGGTATTTAAATTATTTGCAGTACTTTGCCATTACAAATGGTGCTTCAGTGACTAGGCTTGTTCACAAGTACACTTTTAAGTATTTTTTTGTTGTTAAAAAAAATCTTTATTATGCTTTTGCTATTTTGTTTATCTTTAATGAGAATACTAGATCTCTTAAATATTTAAACCTTATATTTTATTTGCAGATGATATTTAATTGAGTAGTTTTAATATTAGTTACAGTGCTGTGATATGGGTATGTGAAATCAGTTAATACCTCACTATTTTAGAAATGAAAATATTGATTCTAAACCCAATCAATTTGAATTATTTGCAGTATTTTGCTGTTACAAATGGAACTTCAATGAATAGGCTTGTTCACAAGTACTTTTTAAAACGTTTATTAACCGATAGACGGCTTTTGGCTGCACTGGGCCTTTGTTTCTGTGCATGGGCTTTCTGGAGCTGTGGGGCTTGGGGTCGACTTTCTAGTTGCGGTAAGCAGGCTTCTCATTGTGGGGGCTGCTCTTACGGTGGAGCACAGGCTCTGGAGCGTACAGTACAGGCGTCCACAGTCACGGCTCATGGGCTCAGCAGTTGCGGTGCACGGGTTTATTTGTCCCTCGACACGTGGAATCTCCCCAGATCAGGGACTGAACCCATATGCCCTGCACTCACAGGCAGATTCTTAACCCCTGGACCACCAGAGAAGTCCCATAAGTACTTTTATATTTTTGATCCATGTATCTTTGGAATAGATTCCTAAAAATGGAAACCTGCTTAATTTTTCTCACTCATATTTTGAAACATACTTTAAAATGTTAACTCAGAATTCTAAACATAATGGTCATTGGTTTCGACAGAGAGTTTGGGGTAATTTTTTAATTAGAAAATTTCACAGTCATGCTTTTCCTAGAGGAGCAGTATACTATTTCTCCATAAAATAGTGATAAATTTAAATCCATCAAAGAAACTAGAAGCAATTCTGAAAGCAATAACTGTGACTATGTTATATGTATGCAATATAAAATCACTACCATGAGCATAAATGTCCCAGGAAAACACAAAGATGTTAAATTAGACCTCATCAACTGTTTCTGAGTTTTCTATCCAGTTTCATTTTGCGGTAGCTTATTCTGCTCTCTGTTAGTGTAAATTCCTTGGCATTGGGTATGAAATGAAGAAACATTAATGATTTTAACTACCATTTTTGAGAAGTGAGTGATGTAATGGAGTTACATTGGAAGCGTCGTAATTTCTATGTATCGGTGTGCGTTATGATAAGTCACTCAGTCGTGTCTGACTCTTTGCAATCCTATAGACTGTAGCCCACCAGGGATTCTCCTCTGTCCACAGGGATTCTCTAGGCAAGAATACTGGAATGGGTTGCCAGGCCCTCATCTTCTATTTATCTATTCCAAGCAAAAGGAGACTCTTCCAGCCAAAGGGGCTTTAAAACTCCAATTCCCATCAGAGTAACATCAAGAACACTGATCTCAGAAGACAAATACCATATGATATCACTTACATCTATCACTCATTCCACTTGTGTGAAGAAGCATATCTACTAAACAAAATCAGATTTACACACATAGCAAACAAGCTTGTGGTTGCCGAGGGAGAGGAGGGAAGGGACGGAAGGACTGAGAGCTTGGGATTAACAGATACAAACTCTTATGAATAGGATGGATAAGCAACAGGTCCTACTGTATAGCACAGGGAACTATATTCAATATCTTGAGATAAGCCATACTGGAAAAGATTATGAAAAAGAATATATATGTATATATAATTGAATATCAACTCATTGCAATATGCTTGTCTGGAAAATTCTATGGACAAAGGATCCTGGCAGGCTATAGTTCATGAGGTTGCAAATATTTGGACAAGACTGAGAGACTGAGCATAACATAACTGAGTCACTTTGCTGTACAGAAGAAATTAAGCACAACCTTGTAAATCAACTGTACTTGAACAGATTTTTTTTAAAACAGCTCTTATCTTAGAAAATTCCACTAACAAGGACAGCACATACAGACTCAAAACATGCTGGTAATAGCTGTTTATGGGTTGTTGTTTTGTTTTTTGTAGTTAATTTTTATTTTATATTAGAGAATTTAATTTACAATGTTGGTTTAGTTTCAGGTGTAGAGCAAGTGATTCAGTTCTACATATACATATACATATACATATATCTATTCTTTTTCAGATGGAAAAGAATTTACCCCTGGACATCACCAGATGGTTGATAGTGAAATCAGATTGATTATATTCTTTGCAGCCAAAGATGGAGAAGCTCTATACGGTCAGCAAAAACAAGATTGGGACCTGATGTGGTTCAGATCATGAAATCCTTATTGCCAAATTCAGACTGAAATTGAAGAAAGTAGGGAAAAATACTAGACCACTCAGTTCAGTTCAGTCGCTCACTCGTGTCCGACTCCTTGTAACCCCATGAATCGCAGCATGCCAGGGCTCCCTGTCCATTACCAACTCCCGGAGTTAACTCAAACTCATGTTCATCAAGTCAGTGATGCCATCCAGCCATCTCATCCTCTGTCATCCCTTTCTCCTCCTGCCTCCAATCCCTTCCAGCATCAGAGTATTTCTCAATGAGTCAGCTCTTCGCATCAGGTGGCCAAAATATTGGCATTTCAGCTTCAACATCAGTCCTTCCAAACAACACCCAGGCCTGATCTCCTTTAGAATGAACTGGTTGGATCTCCTTGAAGTCCAAGGGACTCTCAAGAGTCTTCTCCAACACCACAGTTCAAAAGCATCAATTCTTCGGCACTCAGCCTTCTTCACACTCCAACTCTCACATCCATACATGACCACTGGAAAAACCACAGCCTTGACTAGACAGACCTTTGTTGGCAAAGTAATGTCTCTGCTTTGGAATATGCTATCTAGGTTGGTCATAACTTTCCTTCCAAGGAGTAAGCGTCTTTTAATTTCATAGCTGCAATCACCATCTGGAGTGATTTTGTAGTCCAAAAAAATAAAGTCTGACACTGTTTCCACTGTTTCCCCATCTATTTTCCATGAAGTGATGGGACTAGATGCCATGATCTTCGCTTTCTGAATACTGAGCTTTAAGCCAACTTTTTCACTTTCCTCTTTCACTTCCATCAAGAGGCTCTTTAGTTCCTCTTCACTTTTTGCCATAAGGGAGGTGTCATCTGCATATCTGAGGTTATTGATATTTCTTGCAGCAATCTTGATTCCAGCTTGTGCTTCTTCCAGCCCAGCATTTCTCATGATGTACTCTGCATATCAGTTAAATAAGCAGGGTGACAATATACAGCCTTGATGTACTCCTTTTCCTATTTGGAACCAGGCTGTTGTTCCACGTTCAGTTCTAACTGTTGCTTCCTGACCTGCATACAGGTTTCTCAAGAGGCAGGTTATGTGGTCTGGTATAGGACAAGACTGACAGACTGAACTGAATTGAACTGAATTTATCCCGTCCTCTAATTTTCCCCTTTGGTAACCACAAAGTTGTTTTCAAAGTAGATGAATCTATTTCTGTTTTATAAATAAGTTTATTTGTATCATTTTTTTAGATACCACATGCAAGTGATATCACATGGTATCTGTTTTTCTTTCTGATTTACCTCACTTAATATGATAATCCCTAGGTCCATCCATGTTGCTACAAATGGCATCATTTCATTCATTTTTGTTACCGAGTAATATTCCTTTATGTGTATGTATCACATCTTCCTTATTCATTTCTCTGTTGATGGACATTTAGGTTGCTTCTATATCTTGACTATTGTAAATAGTGCTCAACGAACACTGGAGTACATGTATCTTTTCAAATTGTGGTTTTCTTCAGATATATGCCCAGGAGTGAGTTTGCTGGATCATATATTTTCAATTTTTTAAAGAACTGTTCTTCATAGTGACCGTACCACTTTTCATTTCCACCAATGATGTGGGAGGTTTCTGTTTCCCCATATCTTCTCCAGCATTTACGTTTGTAAACTTTTTGGTGATGGCCATTCCAACTGGTGTGAAATGATACCTCATTGTAGTTTTGACTTGCATGTCTCTAATAATTAGCAATGTTGTGCATCTTTTCATGTGCTTTTTGGTAATCTATGTGTCTTTCTTTCATACTGTTCATGGGGTTTCTCAAGGCAAGAATACAGGAGTGGTTTGCCATTCCCTATTCATTGGACGGACTAATGCTGCAGCTGAAGCTCCAATACTTCAGTCACTTGATGCAAAGAGTTGACTCTGGAAATGACCCTGATGCTGGGAAAGATTGAGGGCTGGAGGAGAAGGGGATGACAGGGGGTGAGATGTGTGGATAGCATCACTCATTCAATGGACATGAGTTTGAACAAACTCCAGAGATTCTGAAGGAGAAGGAAGACTGGTGTGCTGTAGTCCATGGGGTTGCAAAGAGTTAGACACAACTTAGCTACTGAACAACAGCAAATGTCTTCTTTGAAGAAATGTCTATTTAGATCTGCCCATCAGAGAAGGCAATGGCACCCCACTCCAGTACTCTTGCCTGGAGAACCCCTGGAATGGGAGAGCCTGGCTGGCTTCCATCTATGGCATCACACAGAGTCAGACACGACTGAGTGACTTAGCAGCAGCATTTTTTGATTGGGTTGATTTTAGTATTGAGCTGTACAAGATGTTCTTATATTTTGGAAAGTAATCCCTTGTCAGTCGCTTCATTTATACATATTTTCTGCTGTTCTGTGGGCTGTCTTTTTGTTTTTTGTTTTTTTGTGTGTGTTTTTCTTTTTTTGAAAAATGGATTAAAGACCTAAATGTAAGACCAGATACTATAAAACTCTTAGAAGGAAACATAGGCAGAACACTGTTTGACATAAATCAGAGCAGTATCTTTTTGTTCCATCTCCTAGAGTAATGAAGATTAAAGGAAAAATAAACAAGTGAGACTGAAACTTAAAAGCTTTGGACAGGAAAGGAAACCATACACAAAATAAAAAGCTTTGTTTTCACAGAGGTCAGTTAAAATATCTCAGTCCTTTAACAAATGAGAAAACAATTGCTTATAAGATTACCAAATATCTTAGCATATACCGTACCATATAGGACATAATAATTTAGAACCAAGATAGATAATAATCTAAATATAAAATGATGTTGAAATAAAGTTTTTAAGTTGTTTTGATTAAATTCAGTTATTTAATGAAAGAGAACTAGAAAAATTCCTGTATCCATTCATATTCTTTGCAGTCAATTGTATAGATCAGACATTGAGAAACTTTTTCTGTTAAAGGCCAGATAGTAAATACTAGACTTTCTGAGCTAAAAGGCAAAGTCAATCATGCTATGTAGAAACTTAGGAACTTATATAACACATAAGAAAATAAATTTACACATTTTTTATTCAAAAAATAAAAATGAAATTGAAACAGTAATGGTAGAGAACAACTTCATTTTTATAATTCAGATTTACTAGTGAGAAGGAAATTTTATTCAGAGGATAACATTTTGCCAAAGTGGAATTCAAGGTTAATGTTCCCTATTATCAGATTTATTGCAAATGTTCATTAGAAAAAAAAAATAGCTTGAATTAGCTTGTAAGCCAAATAAAACAAGTAAAAAACCAGATAGGGCCCACAGGCCCCAGTGGATTACCACTGGCATAGAAAATTCTTATGATAGTATGGGTTCAATCAGTTCAGCAAATCCTTTGCTTGCTTTACAATCCCTAAATTCAAGAATTACCACTAGAAGGCAAACTGTGTGTCTATTCACTGATGTATAGCAAATGCTTAGAACAGAACCTGGCACATAGGAGGCCCTCAGTATATATCTTCCACAGAAAATTAAGTAATACACATAAAATATCTATTTTGCATATAAATATTTGGACTCAGTAGAAAATAACTCTTAGAGTCAAGATTCTGGGAGCCCAGGGTGAAAAAGACCAAGGAACTCTACTTCACTTTCTTCTTGCATTCTATCTGTTTGTTCCACAGTCACTACTATTGGTGACTGATCTACTTAAGTGATAGCACGTGCAATGTCGAAGAAAATTTAATGGAAGGAAATCTTAGAGAAAGGATGTGTGTGTACGTCCAGTAGTCACTCAGCATGTCCAACTCTTTGTGAGCCCGAAGACTGTAGCCCACCAGGCTCCTCTGTCCATGGGATTCTCCACACAAAAATCCTGGAGTGGGTTGCCATTTCCTTCTCCAGGGCATCTTCCCGACCCAGAGACAGGTCTCCCACACTGCAGTCATATTCTTTACCATCTGAGCCAGCAGGGAAGCCCTAAAGTGGGGGGAACTCAGTGCATTTTTTTATTTCTGAAATTAACACACAATCCTTTGAATTTGGTAGCATCACAATTGTGATTCAGAAAAAATTAATTTAAAGATTATTATCCTAAGACACTAACCACAAAATGCTATTTAACACACAAATCTAGCTTTGACCCCATTAATAGAGGCTACAAGCTTGCTACCATAATTATTCCCACAACTTTCTATTCATATTTTATCACTGGAAAAGGAGGAGACCAACACCTGCCTCGAGAACAAACAAAATTTCTAGACTCAGAGACTGTTCTAAATATTTTTCTAACTTAATCCCTTGATTTTAAATGTGACGACATGGAGAGAGAAAGAGTAGGTGATTTGCCTGTGTCTCATGCAAACGAATGGGAAGCTATGATTAGAACCAGTTTTTGGTTCTCAACACTGTATTGTCATGAAAGATGAGTTATAAATAAAAAGTAAATTACATTCCATCAGCTATCGAGTTATAGACATAGTTCAGACAAGTATTTAGCACAGTCTTTATTTTCATGATTAATTCAATCCATAGAAAGATAAAATACAATGATTCCAGCAAATACCAACACAAAAATTCATGCCAATAGTGTTGTCTGTGCTACACTCAGTGCACCAGTAATCAGAATTTGATTAATTTTGATGAAACACTTGGTTGGGAGCAGGGTGCAGATGATAATTTCAAGAGAACAGACTGGGCACCGTTTGGGAATCAACTTGATTATAGAGGCGATAAGGCTATCCAAATATTTGTTCTTGTCCCATCTGTCCCCTTAAGGAGTACATTGCAAATGAGAGCAAGAAGGCCAAGTTCACATACCACATAGTTAGTTATAACTTTTCCTTTCACACCAAGTATATAACAGGTTATAACCACTAATATGATAAAATTAGGATGCATTAGAAAGAATGCTGTTTAATCACACAGTTTTGTAGAGTTAATATGTTTTACATGTGTCTGACTTGAACCTCTCATAATAATATCCTAAAGTGGGCTGGTGTGGTCGATTGGTTGCATAAAGAGACTACATTCCTCATCTCTTCCGGCATCCAGGTCCTTGGGCCACACGATGTTGCTATTCTTCTAATAGACTGAGTCTGTGTCCTAGCACTTTTATTTTGCAGTCACCCATATAACTTTCTTTGGCCAATAGCACATTAGCCGATCTGATGTTTGCAGAATCTTGAAAAGCTGTTTACACATTTCCATTTTATTTTTTACTCTTTGCCATGGCCATGATGCCACATCTAGGCTAGCCTACAGGAGCAAGAGTCAGCACACTTTTTCCGTAAAAGACCAGAGAGTAAATCTTTTTGGTTTTGTGGGCCACATGGCCTCCAGTGTGACTATTAACTACTCAAAGTTGCCATCGTGGCCTGAAAGTGGCCACAAAAAAATATGGAAATGAATGAGCACAATTGCATTCCAATGAACACATTTATGGAAATATTCCTAACAATGCTTGTTATTTATAGAAACAACCCATGGACTGGATTTGGCCAATGAGCCATAGTTTGCTGACCCCCACACTAGAAGATGAGACACAACTGTAAGCCACAAGTTGGCTGAGTGGTTTTCCAGGACTCTCTCATGTACCTGCCAAATGGCTGGAGCTTGCTGATTCTAAATGATCTCAGCTAGGGTTACTCAACTCTACTCCAACTGAATGACTAAACAAAAGCAACAAATAGAAATAGATATGTATAGCGAGTGAAAGTCGCTCAGCCGTGTCCGACACTTTGCGACCCCATGAACTGCAGCCTGCCAGGCTCCTCTGCCCATGGAATTCTCCAGGCAAGAATACTGGACTGGGTTGCCATTTCTTTCTCCACAGATATGTATAATTTAGGGTAAAAGATGAAGGATTTCAGACAGCTCTGACTCCACTAACTCCCCTTTTAGCTGTAAAAAATCATGTCACCCAGGCTTAACATTTAGACAATTTTCTTTAAATTGCTAACGCAGATCTCTTCATGATGTACCCTAGTCTATATCATCCTGGTTCTTATTTTCCGGAACTCCAGTAAGGGGGAAATAAGCTAAATGGCTGCTCTTGCACGCAGCTCCTACCTCTCCACTTTACTGCTTCGGTTTTATGCAGGCTGTCAGGCCTTTCTGAATTAAATGTGACTTAGGGCCCGCACTTGCTGACTGAGGAGGCTCATAGGTCCTATAGCTCATCCACAATCTTGTACTTGAGCTGTCAAGCGTGAGAGATTGGTGCCAAATTCAAGCCAACATAGCCCCTTCCCAGTAGTCTGCCTTTGACAACCCCTCCTTGTCAAATCCAACAGTTTACATAGGATGTATGGTGAATAAAGTGCTCTGAAAGACACGAGTGTAGAGGTGGTGCTTCCACTGATAGCAGGAACACCTATCAGCTTCCCACAGGGCTGACATTTCAGCCTAGCAGGGGGGAGATGATCATAGGATTTTTGTGCTGCTGTTTCTAAATGGATTGTAGAGATTTTCAAGGCAAATTGCCTCACTTCTCACCATCTGCCTCCAAGTAGACTCAGTGTGAAGCAACTTTGCAAAAAAAAAAAATTGGGGGGGGGAGGATAGTTATAAAGGAGAACCCTCAGGTGAATGGTTTCTAGAACTTAGGTTATCCTGGATTCCCTAGGCTTGAGCCTCTCTACATGAAAGTTGAATGCTTTGGGCCCCAGACTCGCTATTCCCTTCTTCTCAATGCCTAGAGAAATATCTGGCCTTGGACTCACTGAATGTTACACCGAGCTGTTAGTAGTGCTTAGGTGTTGCTTGCAGGAATGTGCCATCGCTCAGTTGTATCCAACTCTTTGTGCAGCCCACCAGACTCCTCTTTCCGTGGGATTTCTCAGGCAAGAATACTAGAGTGGACTGCTGTTTCCTACTCCAAGGGATCTTCCCAACCCAAGAACTGAACCCACATTTCCTTCATTGGCAGGTAGATTCTTTGCCACTGAACCACCTATGTGTTTCTTGAGGTTCCCCTAAAAAATAGGAATTAGAAGTTGTACATTTGACCTTTGATAATTAACCACTTAGGCCAACACAGCATAGATAAGGACAGTTGCTCACTTTCAGGTCAAGAAGATCCAAGGGGTAGACTCTGACTTTTAGTGTGGTTCAAAGAGAACTATTTCACTTGGAAGAAGGATTAGACAGCCAAGGAAACAGACAAAAGAGAATGCAAAGATAAGTGTTGACTGTACTTAAGTGCCCACAATGGTGAGGAATGTGTGTCTTTAGACTTGGTCTTTCCATCCCACTCACAAGACTGGTCCAGGTGTGGAGATGAATGTGCGGGACTGTAGCCAATGGACTATGAATATTTTTAGTACCACTCATGACATCATCTTTGTGAAATGGATCTATGTATGTGAAGAACCATTTGAAATGGATGTATCAGATTGCCTAATCTTATGTCATTGAATATTTGACTCATCCAACTCGGGTCTAAATCCATGCTCACCAGGCCACACAAACCTTTTTTTTATTCCACATAAGCCTACTTACAATATGTACAGCACAGGGCCATGGAGTAACTTTGGTACATTGGCAATGTTCCCCCAGAGAAATTCAACAGTTATTTCTGATCATAATTTAGTTTCCAAAGCAGCTTAACTACAATGCCAGAATGGACTAATCCCTGGGTTTCAGACCACTTGATCATGAAGCAGTTACAAGACTGAGTTTCTATGAATGCTTTGCTATTATGGCTTACACTCAAGTTTCATTCATGAGCTTACCTCTCAGGGCCTAGTCACGTTGATACCCTGATAAAGTAATGAGTTTTCAAAACAGAGGGACTCACTCACTTGGCATTGATTAGATAAGGTTTGCTCAGTCTTTTGAAACCAGAGAGCCCTTTAATATATATAAAATTCTGATGTCCCACAACCAGCTTTCAACATGTCCAAGCCAAAGAAGTACATCATAGAGGTTGATGTCCCCACCTGCTAAGAAGATTCTACTCTATATAATATTACATGAAATAACCATAGGGAATATGTCCTAAATAACATATATATATATATATATATGTATGTATGTATATCTTGTGTATGTAGATGCTAGCTGTAGAGATTCTGATAAAACCTGCCTCATCCTCCAGCCCCATTTGAGAGTCACTCACCCTCTCCCTCGGAGAAAGCAATGGCACCCCACTCCAGTACTCTTGCCCAGAAAATCCCATGACAGAGGAGCCTGGAAGGCTGCAGTCCATGGGGTCGCAAAGAGTTGGACACAACTGAGTGACCTCACTTTCGCTTTTCACTTTCATACATTGGAGAAGGAAATGGCAACCCACTCCAGTGTTTTTGTCTGGAGAATCTCAGGGATGGTGAAGCCTGGTGGGCTGCCGTCTATGGGGTCGCACAGAGTCGGACACGACTGAAGCAACTTAGCAGCAGCAGCAGCAACAGCAGCACCCTCTCCCTTAAAACTCCCATCACTATAAGAATTACAGATAAATACTTTCTGATTTCTGCAGAAAGATCTTGACTTACTTATTGCAGTTTGTTTAGGGTCTATAATGAGACACCAAAGTGTGATTGAAGGTATTGGTGAAATTTGAAAAAGTAATTTGTTACCTAATTACTAAGTATATCCATAATGGTTAATTAAATACTGGTGATGGTGGTGGTCAGAGAAGGCAATGGCACCCCACTCCAGTACTCTTGCCTGGAAAATCCCATGGACGGAGGAGCCTGGTAGGCTGCAGCCCATGGGGTCGCAAAGAGTCGGACACGACTGAGCGACTCCACTTTCACTTTTCACTTTCATGCATTGGAGAAGGAAATGGCAACCCACTCCAGTGTTCTTGCCTGGAAAATCCCAGGGATGGTGAAGCCTGGTGGGCTGCCGTCTATGGGGTCCCACAATCGGACACGACTAAAGCGACTTAGCAGCAGCAGCAGCAGATGGTGGTGGTATAATACTAATTGTGTGTGTGTCTGTGTGGAGTCTGAGAATGGGGTATGTGAATACAGATGTGTATGTCCATGTACATGAATCAAAATACATATACAAAGATAAAGAAACACAATTGTTGCTTTCAAAGAATTTTAGTTAAGTGGTAGAAACGTGAGCATGTTCATCACATCCCTCACAGGTTAACAGTGTTAATACAAGTTGTGCAATCTCTTCTCCACCTCTGTCCCATCACAAGGCAAAGCCATTTACGGCACAGACTCCCCAACAAAGCCCAGTGTGTCATGTCATCAGGGGGGGATTCTTTGGAGCAGGGGACACTGAACCAGTAAATATTCTTACCTTTCATCCACTCTCTCCCATTAAAAGTTTCACTAATAAATTCTCTGACATCTACAGCTTCTCTTCTGAGTGAATATACAGTTAGAAGCCACTGTAAATTATCTTTAAAACTATTATTCAGACTTGGAAATGGAAGTTAGTAATGTCTAGACATTTTCATTTCTTCTTAGGCATGTTCTGGACACATACATAGTTCTTTTACCTCTCTGAATACGTAACTTAAATGTCCTTTCTTTTTTCTGTTAGTCATTAAGTAATGGCTATCAAATATTAGCAGCTGACTGCATACCCATTATAATAATCACAGTGCATTCTGATGCTTCTCTGAGAAGGAATACCAGGGAAGTAGAAAATTTATTAAAACAATTATAGAAGTGATGATGGTTAAACAAGTATCTCATATAGAACTCAGCTAACTGAATCTTTGTGCTTGATAGATTACCCAAGTAATTTACATATGGAGGGCACTTTATTGTTTAGAATATGCTTTCTTCATATGTTTCATGTACACAGATCATTTGACCTTAAAAATTCTCAAAAGCATAAGGGAACTACATACTGGGCAGAGTAATAGGTTACCCAAATCAGAGGGTTGGGTATGTGCATGTGTGTGTGTTTATACAGGTAGAGATAATCTTTAAATTTTGAACTTTTCACTTCTGAATTCATGGTCTTTCCCATTATTTATAGCACAAAGCTTTCCTGATAAGCAAAGCTGCTTTTAACATTAGGAAAAGAAGTAAAATGAAACTTGTATTGAACTCTCATGGTCAACTGTCCAAAACGTTTTGTGAACTTAAGAGCTGCTCAAATTATGAAACTTACAATACAACACAGTAACTTTTCTTTTGTGTGGTAAAACTTAAAGGAACAATTATGAGAGCCACTAAAAGCACTATTTAAGAATATGTATTTAGAATTAAGATCAATCAAGAGATAGAAAAATAATAATATAAATGTCAAGTATAAGCAAAATATTATTTTAAATGCTCATCATTTATTAAAAAGGTTTAAGTACACATAATTCCATTTAAGACCAAAAAATCTAAATGTGTATAGATGTATACAGTGTTTTATAGGCTTTTAAACATTTGTTTTATGATTATATATTTTAATATGGAGACAAAACTGAGCATTTTTGATGCTAAATCCATTGGGTAAAAGTTTGTAGGAAGACAGGATTTGCACAGTCTCAATTTATCACCCAAATATGATTATAAAGTTCAAAAGATAGCTTTACAATGAATAAATCTGGTCAATACTACCTTACTAAATTGATCACCACTAATGGGACAAACTGACATATCTATATTAATGTACTATAATCTGAAGAACACAACATTACCAAAAATGTTTAATCTGAATCCAAGAATGAGAAAATAATAGACAAAATCAAGTCAGATTAAGGGTAACTCTGTAAAACCAGCCTCAAACTCATGAAAAAGTGCTAGCCATAAAAGAAAAAAAAAAAAAACTCATCCATTTTATGGAAAAGTAAATAAATAGAAATAACAAAAACAAGTGTGAGATCCTTGTCTGAGTCCTAGATCAAAAATAAAGTAGTTATAAAGGACAAGATTGAACTATGTATGTTAAATATATATGTTAAAATGGGCTTCCCTGGTGGCTTAGCTGATAAAGAATCTGCCTGCAATGCAGGAGACCTGGTTTCGATCCCTGGGTTGGGAAGATCCCCTGCAGAAGGGAACAGCTACCCACTCTAGTATTCTCGCCTAGAGAATTTCATGGACTGCATAGTCCATGGGGTCGCAGAGTCGGACGTGACTGAGCAACTTTCACTACTCACCATGTATGTTAAATAATACTATTACATTAGAGTTATATTTCTTTTTTAAATTGGAGTATAATTGCTTTAAAGTGTCTCATTAGTTTCTGCTGTTCAAAGAAGGGAGTCAGCAATATGTATACATAAATATCCCCTCCCTCTTGGACCTTCCTCCCACCCCCATCCCATCCATCTAGGTCATCACAGAGCACCAAGTGAGATCTCTATTTCTTCCCTGCAAATAGGTTCATCTATACCATGTTAGTTAAATTTCTTTGGTGTGATAATGATATGGTTATTTGGAGACTGTTTTGTACATAGGAGATACATGCTGAGTATTTAGAGTGAAGTGTCTTATGAGCAGCTCACTTTCAAAATGGCTGGATGGCATCACTGACTCAATGGACAGGAGTCTGAGCAAACTCTGAGAGATAGAGAAGGACAGGGAAGCCTGGTCTGCTACAGTCCATGAGGCCAAAAAGAGTCAGACACAACTTAGCAACTGAACAACTTTCAAATTGTTCAGAAAAAACATTGAGTGATGGAGCTAAAGCAAATATGGGGAAATGTTAACAAGTGGTAAATCTTGGTGAAACATACAAAAGTTCATGGTACTACTTTTCTGTAGCTTGAAACTTCTGAAAATATTTTGAGAAAGATAAAACCAAATGAAATTATCCTTTGAATTCTTTATTTCATATGCCCATCTCATCAATATTGAAATACAGGTTTAACATATACACACTTACTCTTTAAAGATTTAAAATATGAAATGTTGAACAAATGTTACAAATTATAATCAAAATTTACATCAAAGTACTTTATGACTAAGACAAAGGAAATAAAAATTATGTTAAATGTCCTGTGTAAATACAAAACAAGAATAAAGGCTATTGGTGGCATTAATATGCAGATTGGGTTTTCTCTATCTTAATTTCTCTGCTCCCCTCCTGCTTAAAATCATAAAAGGATTCATTACAAATTGAAAGTACAGAATTTTTAGAAAATCACTGGATGATGAGTTGTATGATTCTCTTTACAGGTACAGCTTACTCTTCAGCAATCTGTAAGCCATTGAAAGTGTAACTCCATAGCCAATGAAAAAAGCCAACGCGCGATTTGGCTGGGGGAGGGGTGTCAAATACGCAATCGTGTGGTAGATTCGTGCTCCGACAAAGAGTCTGAAGTGCAGGATGGCTGTAGAGAGGTCTGGACCACTCAAGGAATACAGAAGGCCAATACCAAGAAACGGCACGATGTTTTCAAGGTCATTCAAGTGGGCTCTGTGGGAAAAAAGATGACTTGTAAAACCCTAATTTCAAAATCAGCAGAAATACATCCACTTTTCCCTCGCTTCCGAAACTAAAAAGAAGTGTTAATGGATCTTAAACATGCAGAGTAAGATTCATTTTATTTCTCTCAAATTCCCTTGCTTCCCTATCCACTTGGCTATTATTTAGAATGGCTCATTATTTTGTTTCTTTTATTTTCAGTGTATCTCAATATATAAGAAAGAAGACTTTTTGTACTTCCAAGAATATCAAAAGTGCATCTACATAATAAAACTCCCATCATTTTTATACATATAAAATATTTTTTCTTCTGAAGTCTGTATAACAGCAATTCAAGATTCCTCTTATAAAAATTCTTCTTCCCCAAAGCAGAAAATCCTTTGGGTTAGTATCTTTCTTAAGACTCCCCTCACTTGTGCAATGATGCAAAATGGTCATTGATACCACCCTTGCCCATTCAGTCAAGCCACTAGGTTACCAGAAATCAATTTACCAATCTTTATATCAAGATTTCATTTTCTCCACATACAGATTACAGAATATATAACTAGCCTTTCAAACATGGGAAAAATATCATCCAACCTATCCTCAGATAACAAAAGGAATTAGTTAGTAGTGATCAGGCAAAATATACACAAACATGATAAACAATAATAAAGGGAAAGTCATGCATTTAGAGCTGAATTTCATACCACAGCTGGAAGAAAACAGAAAGCATGGCTTAGACACAACTTTTTCTCCAATTCATGGCACCTCTGGCTAGGATTGTGAACACAAGACACGTCAATTACTGACGAGATTTTTTTTTAATATAAAATGTGTATTTATAAAATATATATATATTTATAAATATATTTATAAAGTGCTTAATTCTCAAATCTGGTAACCCCGTTCCAGTTTCCACAGTTAAAAACTGCTTAAGAATCTAGGCTATAAATTGAGATTTTGATAGAATTTGTAAGCTATTGATACACATTTCAAAATGAAAGAGACCTGGGTTCAATCCCTCAGTTGGGAAGATCCCCTGGAGAAGGGATAGGCTACCCCACTCCAGTATTCTTGGGCTTCCCCTGTGGCTCAGCTGGTAAAGAATCCTCCTGCAGTGTGGGAGACCTGGTTTTAATCCCTGGGTTGGGAAGATCCCTGGTTTGGGAAGATCCCCTGGAGAAGGGAAAGACTACCCACTCTAGTATTCTGGCCTGGACCATAGACTATGCAATCGATGGGGTCGCAAAGTCAATCCAACTGAGCGAATTTCACTTTCACTTTTTTCTTTTAGTCAAAAAACAAAGTGTAATTACTAAATAATCTTTGCTCAAAGATCACCATTATCACCTCCTTTCCTTTCTCCTGTTTTCTGTAGATTATCTCTAAGTTCTCCTGACAAACAGAATAACAACATAGAGGCATGCAGAAGGTAACAGTAACTTAGATACGTAACAATTTTGAAAGATTTAAATAAACAACCACCTGTTCCTAAATAAAGCCAAGACAGAAGGGGTATGAATGTTCTTATTTCCTCTGTTTCATGAACAACCCAAGGGTTACTGAAAGCGAGGTGGGCAAAAACAGGCAGAAACACTACTTTCTACTAAAGATGAGCTCACATCACCAATTACATCAAGGGTATTTGTTTGGATCCTTTGAATTCTCCTGCTGGACCACAGATATTTCTTCACCTCCCATCTAGGCCATGTTACTTTTCTCCTTTACCACATTCTAAAAAGACAGATGTTTCTAAAGTTGAGAAAGAACCTATAATGATGAGACCATGTGGAAATATGTTTGTGCTCAGTTGCTCAGTTGTGTCCAACTCTTGTGACCCCATGGACTGTAGCCTTTCCATGGATCTTCTGTCCATGGGATTCTCCAGCCAAGAATACTGGAGTGGGTTGCCATTTCCTCCTCCAAGGGATCTTCCTGACCCAGGGATCGAACCTGTGTCTCTTATGTCTCCTGCACTGGCAGGCAGATTCTTGACCATTGCACTACCTGGGAAGCCCCAAGTCTATATTAAGCAACTGACAAATATAATACAGTGTGAAAACAGAGAAGAAAGTCAAGGAAAACTAGGGGTAAAGAGCTCCAGTGGTGGGGGTTTGGGGGAAGAAATTCAAGGGCAGGGGTTCCTTGGAACTTACTGGCCTCTCCGTTTCTTCTGGCCCCCCTCTATTTCTTTCATTCAGTTCTTTTCCCTTGTCCTCAACCCTCAAAATGGTCTCACAGTATTCCTCACTATTCTAGTAAGGCCAGTTTTCAACGGAGCCTCACACTGTGTTAATTTATGCCATCTTATATGCTCTTCTTTTTTACTTTTATTTTTTAACTTTTTATTTTATATCTGAGTATAGCCGATTTACAATGTTGTGATAGCTTCAGGTGGACAGCAAAGGGACTCAGCCATACATACACATGTATCCATACTCTCCCAAACTCCCCTCCCATCCAGGCTGCCACATGATATTGAACAAAGTTCCCTGTGCTCTACAGCAGGTCCTTGCTGGTTATCCTTTCTAAATATAACAGTGCGTACCTGTCGGTCACTCTTCCTTTTAGACCCCACTGCAGACACACTCTCTTCCAGTGAGCATCTGCTGTAGTTCAGCACCACCTTCCCACTGTAACCCTTTCTCTACTCAAACAACAGAAAGCATCCTAAAGGGGAAGTTTTCTTCCTTTCTGTGTCATTCCTAGATGGCTACCAAAATCTAGTAGCAGATGGACATCCATCTTTAAGAGCACTTTCTGCTGCTGCTGCTACTGCTGCTAAGTCGCTTCAGTCGTGTTTGACTCTGTGTGACCCCATAGATGGCAGCCCACCAGGCTCCCCCGTCCCTGGGATTCTCCAGGCAAGAACACTGGAGTGGGTTGCCATTTCCTTCTCCAATGCATAAAAGTGAAAAGTGAAAGTGAAGTCGTTCAGTCGTGTCTGACTCTTAGCGACCCCATGGACTGCAGCCTACCAGGCTCCTCTGTCCATGGGATTTTTCAGGCAAAAGTACTGGAATGGGGCACTTTCTACCAGGGTCTATTACTTCCTCTCCATCATCCCATGTTCCCATGTCCTTTTTCTTTTGGGCAGATGCCCCCTGGTGCAAGCTTGTTCTGGACTGACCTTAACTCCATCCCTGCTCCACGCTCAAGATGCTTCAATCAGATCAGAACCACTTGGATCTCAGCATTGCCCTGACCTAAACCAGACTTGCTATACATCACTGAGAACTGTCAGGGGGTGGCCAACCACAAAAGGAGCTTCACACCAGACCAGCTGACTCCTTTCTCTTACCCAAAGCTCTTTATGCTCAGCATGTGTTCAAATTCCTGCAAAGAAATTTTTCCAAATTGCCATGTTCTCTCATCTCCTTTTTTCCTTTCAAATCCTAACATTCTTCAACTTCTTCCCTTATGAAATATTCCCAAAGGCCCTAGGAAGTTATACTTGTATCCTACTACTTAACATCTAATGAGAGATAGCTTTATATCATTCTTTAAGTACTACATGCACGTTAGTCTGCTTTTCAGTGGAAAAGTTATAAACTCCTCAAGGGCAGGAAATCAGTCTTCACGCCATTTTACAGCATTCCAATAAAAGGAGTGACAGTGAGACACACAGTAATCTCTCAAGAAATGCTTCATTCATGCATTGGGGCCAGAAAGGAATCATCTAGCTTTAAGTTTAATCCCATCCTCCACTTCCTTGAAGAATTCCCAGTGAGTGTCAACTGGACCCCACTGTAGAGTCTCAAAAAAGAGGTATTCTCTATTGAGAGACAGAAGTAGGGGCTGAGAAGGCAGAGTGGAAGGCATCTAAAACCCCCAAATAAAATTTCATTGAAGGTAGCTTATTCTAAATATCTAAGTACTAAAACCTTTTTTTTACTCTTTTAAATGTTTTACCTTATTTCTTCAAGGGCCCTGGTTACCTTACAACTTTATCAAGTTGTACATGGGACTTCCCAGGTAGTTCAGTGGTAAAGATTCACCTGTCAATGCAGGAGATGCAAAAGACGTGGGTTTGATCCCATGGTCAGGAAGATCCCCAGGAGCAGAAAATGGCAACCCATTCCAGTATTCTTGCCTGGAAAAACCCATGGACAGAGGACCCTGATAGGCTGCAGCCCATGGGGTTGCAAAGAGTTGGACATGAATGACTGGGCAACTAAGGGTGTGCACACACATGCGCGTGCACACACACAGACAGGGAATGTATATAGTCTTGAATTCTTTCTAGAACAATATGGGATAGGATTAAATAAATGCATAATGTAAAAGGCGTTCTAATCATCATTAATTTCCATATGCCCAGAATATAAATAACTTACTTTAGGCTACTTATCTTGTCATTTCAACACATATTATTTATATTTTTAATTAAGGGTCCCATATGTGTAGTGTATATTTTCTCAATATTGCATACTTACAAGCATAACTTTCACATCCTTTGTAGCCAAATTCAGTCTGTCACCAAAATATGCTAATAGAAACAACTTGATAATTACAAATAGAAATAATGAAAAAGAAAAATTCTAGGTTAAAAATGGAGAGGGGAGATTGTGGGAACTTTTATTCTGAAAAGTATCTCCAAAAGTGATTTAGTAAATCACTTTGTTAACAGAACTGATCTGATCTCAAAAAATACACCTGGAACCTCGAAGCTTCTCTTTCCCGGAGATTCTTTCTTGCCACATTGAAAAGCCAGTGTCTGATCACCAGGGGGCGCTGTACACCTAGTCCCTGCACCTCCTCAAGGACACACTCTTTCACAACCAAGAGCAATTGTTCTCACTAAATTTTATTTGTTGTTCACAATCTGATGAGAAGATCAGCTTAAATAATGGCTTTCTCCTCTAGAAATACCATCCCATGGGTAAAGAGAGACAGAAGTAGGGGCTGAGAAGAGAGTGGAAGGCATCTAAAATCCCCAAATAACATTTCTTTGGCTAAGCTTTCACGGGCATACTGTGGTCCATGGAGTCACAAAGTCAGACACAGCTTGGCCCCGAACAACCTGAACAGCAACAGCATGAGAGCATAAAGAGAGAAGTTCAGGAGTCCCCTCTGTCATCATCTTGAGTGACCTCCCCACTGAAAAATTGTTTCTATTGAGATTCTATTGCCAATCCACTTTTCTAACATATGAAACACGGAAGTTACGGACCATCTTCATTTAGTATTTTCTAATGCACATCTACACTGTGGTATGATTCTAGCCACATTTCACAGGACAAGCAAAATTATGTAAAATTAAAGAAGCAGTGAGGAGTTTTCATAGGCATACTTAAACATTTAGATATTTAGTTTTCTGATGAATAGTTAAGATAGGAAACACCATGAATATATTTGACTACACTTCTAAAATTTGGTGAGTATAAATAGATAAGGAAATGGAGACTGGAAAAAAATTTACTTCTCTAATTCAGGTATCAGCTAATCCCTTTAGAAACAAGATCATATTTGCCTTATCACTTTTGATTTTCTGGAAAGTCTGAAGCCCCTCCAAAGAGTTCTGCAAATTCCCTTATGGTATATAGTCTCAAGATTAACTTAGTCTTTAATCCTGCATTTGTGCACATCTTCATATTCTTTATTTTGATATAAACTTGGCTCTTTCCTCAACTTTCTCAATAAATCAGTTAGAAAATGTGGATTAAGATTTGTTGTTGTTGTCGTTTAGTCATTAAGTCACTTGTATGCATTAAAAGCTAAGCTGTTATCAACTTAAAATACACTATTATTAATATAAAACAAGATGTTTTACATAAGACTCAGGGTAACCACCAAGTAAAAACTCATAGAAGATATACAAAAGATAAAAGGAAAGCAATCAAAGCTTACCCTTAGAGAAAAATCACCAAATCACAATGAAAGAGAAAGGAACAAAGGAATTCCAAAACAACTAAGAAAAAAATTAACAAAATGGCAATAAGTACAAGAAGTGAAGTGAAAGTGTTAGTCACTCAGTCATGTCTGACTCTTTGTGACCCCATGGACTGCAGCCCGCCAGGCCCCTCTGTCCATGGAATTCTGCAGGCAAGAACACTGGAGTGGGTAGCCATTCTCTTCTCCAGGGGATCTTACCAACCCAGGGATCAAACTCAGGACCCCTGCACTGCTTGCAGATACTTTACCGTCTGGGCCACCAGGGAAGCATCAGAAATTACTTTAAATCAAAATGGGCTAACTTCTCCAATCAAACAAGAGTGAGTGAATAGATGAAAATAGACAAGACCTAACAATATGCTGCATATGAAGAGTTAAGGTCATACATAGACACAAGGTGAAGGTGTAGAAAAAGATATTCCATGCAAATGGAAGCCAAAAGAAAGCTGAAAAAGCTACACTTATATCAAAACAAACTGTAAGGAGAGACAAAAAAGTTCATTATATAATGATAAAGGGGACCAAGGCATTAAGAGGACATAACATTGGTAAATATATATGCACCCAACATAGGAAACTTTAATATATAAAGCAAACAATAACAGATCTGAAGAAGAAATAACAATACCATAATTATAGAGGACTTCAATATCTCATTTTCAACAATGGATAGATCATCTAGAAAGATCACTTAGCTCAGATGGACCTAAAAGGCATTTATAAAATTTTACATCCAACAGCAACAGAATATACATTCTTCCCAGGCACAAATGAAACATTCTCCAAGACAGATCATATCTTAGGCCAAAAAGCAAGTCTTAATAAATTTAAGAAGTGCAAAATCAAGCATTTATTCCAACCACAACAATATGAACTAGAAATCAATTATGAAAATAAAATTGGAAAATTCACAAACAGATCAAAGAAAAAACTCAAGAGAAATCAATAATATCTTGAGACAGATACAGATAGAACATACCAAACTCATGGGAACTCATCAAAGGCAATCTAAGAAGAAAGTTTATAGTGATAAACGCCCACATTTAAGAAAAAAATCTCAAATGAACAACCTAACCTGACGTATCAAGAAAGTTAAAAAAGAAAAGTAAGCCCAAAATTAGTAAAGGAAAGAAATAACAAAGACCAGAATAGACATAAATGAAATAGAAACTAAAAATACATGAGAAAAAAATCAATGAAACTAAGAGCTGAGATTTTGGAAGGATAAAATAGACTAACTTTACTGCTGTTGCTGTTTAGTCACTGAGTTGTACCTGGCTCTTTGAGTCCCCATGGACTGTAGCCCACCAGGCTCCTCTGTCCATGGGATCTCCAAGGGAAGAACACTGGAGTGGATTGCCATTTCCTTCTCCAGGGTATCTTCCTGACCCAGGGATTGAACCCATCTCCTGCTTGGCAAATGAATTCTTTTCCACTGAGTCACCTGGGGAAGACGAACTTTAAAATAGCATCAGAAAGATTAAAATGCTTAGGGATAAACTTAACCAAAGAGGGGAAAGATCTATATACTTAAAACCATAAGATAATGAATGAAAGAAATAGAAGAAATATAAATAAATGGAAAGATATTCTCTCCTCATGGACTGGAAAAATTAATGTTAACACTGTTAAATGTCCACACAACCCAGAGTAATGTACTTCCTCTCAAAATCTCAATGGCATTTTTTGAGAAATTTTTTTTAAAATCCCCAAATTTGTGTGAAACCAGAAATGACCGTGATTATCCAAGCAAACTTGAACAATAAAAACAAAGCTGGAGACTTCATACTTCCTGATTTCAAACTACATTACAAAGCTACAGAAATCAAGTCAGTATTTTTCTGGCAAAAAAAGCAGACTCACAGATCAATGGAACAGAATAGAGAACCCAGAAATAAACTCATGCAGGTATACTCAGTTTTTTACACAGAAGCCAAGAATACACAGTAAGAAAGGGTAGCCTCTGCAGTAAATTGTGTCAGGAAAACCAGATTTCCACATGCAAAAGAAACTGAACCCTATCTTATACCATACACAAAAATCAACTCAAAATGAATTAAAGACTTGAATATAAGACCTGAAACCATAAAATTTCTGGAGGGAATATAAAGGTTGTAAGCTCTTTGACACTAGTCTTAGCAATGAAATCTTTGGGTTTGACATCAAAAGCAAAAAAAAAAAAAAGGCAAAAATAAACAAGTGGGACTACATCAAATCAAAAAGCTCCTGCTCAGCAAAAGAATCCATCAACAAAATTGAAAAGAATGGGAAAAAATATTTGCAAACCCCATATCTGATAAGCAGTTAATATTAAAAATATATAAGGATCTCACAATTTCATAGCCCCAAATTAATAGATAAACAAATAAAATAATCCAATTTTACAAGGGAGACCCAAATAGCCATTTTTCCAAAGAAGACATCCAAATGGCCAAGAGGTACATGAAAAGGTATTTACCATCACTAATCAGCTGGGTAAATGCAAATCAAAACTAAAGTGAGTTATTACATTACACCTATTAGGATGGCTAATGTGGAAAAGACAAGAGGTAGCAAATACTTGCCAGAATATGGAGAAAAGGGAACTCTTCTACATTGCCGTCAGGAATATAAACCGGTACAGCCACTATGGAGAACAGTTTGGAAGGTCCTCCCTGGTGGTTCAGATGTTAAAAGAATCTGCCTGCAATGTGGGAGACTTGCATTCCATCCCTGGGTTGGGAAGATACCTGGAGGAGAGCAGGGCAGCCCACTCCAATATTCTTGACTGGAGAATCCCCATGACAGAGGTGTCTTGTGGGCTATAGTCCACGGGGTCACAAAGAGTTGGACACAACTGAGCAACTAAGCACAGAAGAGCATAGCACAGAACTTGCTTACCATTATTCCAAAAAGATTAGACTATTATTCAGTCTTAAAAAAAAAAAAAAAAAGGAAATCTTGTCATTTGAATGAACCTGGAGGACATTCTGGTGAATGAAATAAGACAGAGAAAGACAAATATTGTGAAGTATCACTTATAAATGGAATCTACCGAAAGGAAAAAAGGCTGAACTTAACAGAAAGTAGTCATTGCCAGGGGATATGGGTTGGGGGAAATCTGGAGAGGTTGATAAAATAGTACTAACTGTCAGTTATAAGATGAACAAGGTCTGAGGATCTAAAGGATAACACACTGACTACAGCAGATAACACTGTATTGTGTAACTGTGTAACTGAAAGCTGGGGCTTCCCAGGCAGCACTGTGGTGAAGCAATGGCCTGCCAATGCAGGAGATGCAAGCGATGGGAGTGGAATACCTGGGTCGGGAAGGTCCCATGGAGTAGGAAATGGCAACCCACTCCAGTGTTCTTGACGGGAAAATTCCATGGACAAAGGAGGCGGCAAGTTGAGTCCAGGGGGCCACAGAAGAGTCAGACATTACTGAGCAACTGTGCACATAGCACTTTAACCGAAAATCACTATGAGAGTAGAATTTAAATGTTCCCACCAAAGAAGAGGGGAGGTGAAGTCTGAGAGGTGATGGATGTGTTCATTAATGAAATTCATTAATTAATGTCAACTAATTCAATGGAAGGACTCCTTAGAAACATATACGTGTATCAAATGACATTGTACACTGCAAATTGTACACTTACAATTTTGTCAATTAAGCTTCAGTAAAGATGAAAGAAAAAGTTTGTAATTTACATCACTTTATGACAAGGATTAAGAAATATACCTTCAGAACTAGAATTGAATTTGCTTTTAAAAAAGTTTATTAATGGTATCATTAGGAAGCTGGGTAGACAGTATCTTGGCTTATTGCTTTTCATTGTTTACTGAATTCTCTGTGCATTAAATATAATATCTACAAAGGAGGGAGAGAGAGAGAAGATAGGTAGAGATTTTTCAAGTTCATACTTTCCATTTTATGCAAAAATACCTAGTTCTTCAACCTTTTACCCAAGCTGACAGTCTCACCTCTGGAGAAAGAGGACGAAAACTGCAAGAATCTACCATCCTCATTTCACCTCCTACTTGTCATTACTTTTGATAAATCCCTACACAGAACAAAGTCATTAACCCTAACAAAGTGCACAGAAAAGCTAAATTGGAAATACATGCAATCACAGTGATAGTTGGAGACTTCTAGATGGTTAATTTTCTATAATTATACAGAGTAGGTAAAATGATTGACTTTTCTTTTTCTTCAGACCCCAACATCCTCACTTGACTCTGAGACCAACAAACATCCTGTGATCAAATGAGTCATTTCAGGAGACACTGGTTTACCTTCGAACACGTTCCACCCTGTCATCTGTCCGAAGATACTTCTTGGCACTTTCTCCTTTGCCAAAGCCTGCGCAGTCTTCTGGGTTGGCAAAAACCTATTCCAAATACCGAGGAGAAAAAAAAAAAAAAAACTTATTTCAAATACCAAATAACATGGGGCGGGTACTCTACCTGATATTCATATTTTATCAGAAGAAATACAGGCATCCAAGTTGGTCATTTGGTCATTATGAAAAAATTGGGGAGCTATAGATCAAACCCAGAGGTAGGAGAAAGAATGTGGATTCTCCGGTAGCTTAGTGGTAAAGAATCTGCCTGCCAACATGAGAGAAACAGAAAATGCAGGTTTGATCCCTGGGTCCAGAAGATCCCCTGTAGTAGGAAATGGCAAGCCACTCCAGAATTCTTGCCTGGGAAACCCCATGGATAGAGGAGCCTGGCGGGCTACAGTCCATAAGGTAGCAAAGAGTTGGACACAACTGAGCACATACACACAGGAGAAAGCATCTCTTCTTAAAACCTAAATTTTTAATAACAGTGTAAAAAATGTTTAAAGAGAAGCATAAATAAGAGCTTTAAAAACCAATATATAAAAACAGTGAAAAGGCAGCAAAATCAGAAAAAAGCACAATTCTGAGTCCTCATTAAAATAATAAAAAGTTATTATTATGGTGAACTGGTATTTTTTAACAGTAATTTTGATGCACTTCTCCTTGAAGACCATTATTTCCAACTGATTGGCTCATATGAAAGTCATTAGTTTATTTGCCAAAGATACCAGAGAACAGGCATGCAGCATAAAAGAGTGGGGACAGGAAACGTGTTTTGTACTTTGTTAGGATATGTGTGCCTCTTTTTCCTCTGAATTAACTAAAACTTTAGGTTAACAATCCAGTGAAATATAAGAAGTTGAATTGTATTCCTATAAATACCAAGCAAATGTTCCAGGGCATATTTTCACATAGTCCTTCCTGTCATTATTATGCTCTTTGAAATGATTTCCCCATTCCCTGAAACTTGAAACATGTATTTAAAAATACTTATGTTCCACTATTTAATGATTTATAATAAAGAAAAACATGAACTATAAAATTAGCCTTAATTTAAGTGGAGAAACTTCATAAATATTATAGTATTTTCTTAATACGACATGAGCATTTATTTCAGATAAAGACGTTGAGGAGAACTGATCAGCTCTTGAGGGCAGATTTGTCTGTCTGGTTCTGAAATAAATAAATGTCACATACTGGATGTTCAATAAAGAGATTTTGAGTAAGTAAATAATGTATTACAACGCAAAGTGCTTGAAATAGGAGTTTAAGCCAGTCTGAATTTGAATCTCAGCCTCAGCCTTGGTTGGTGTATAATCGTGGGAAAGCTACTGAACCGCTCTGATTTTGATTTTCTCATCCATAAAATGGGAAGAGTAATGCTCATTTCACAGGATAATGCTAACAATTACGTAAAATGCTTCCATGACCTGACACACAGAGTGTCACGCTGCCTAGCACAGATCACTGGCACTTCACAAATTTGAATTCCCTTCCCCTTCTCTTCTAAGCCCTTTGGGCTTCCCTGGTGGCTTCGACGGTGAAGTGTCTTTCTGCAATGCGGGAGACCTGAGTTCGATCCCAGAGTTGGAAAGATCCCCGGGAGTTCAGCTCAGTTCAGTCGCTTACTCGTGTCCAACTCTTCGGGACCCCATGAATCACAGCACGCCAGGCCTCCCTGTCCATCACCATCTCCCGGAGTTCACTCAGACTCATGTTCATCGAGTCCGTGATGCCATCCAGCCATCTCATCCTCAGTCGTCCCCTTCTCCTCCTGTCCCCAATCCCTCCCAGGATCAGAGTTTTTTCCAATGAGTCAACTCTTCACATGAAGTGGCCAAATTACTGGAGCTTCAGCATCATTCCTTCCAAAGAAATCCTAGGGCTGATCTCCTTCAGAATGGACTGGTTGGATTTCCTTGCAGTCCAAGGGACTCTCAAGAGTCTTCTCCAACACCACGGTTCAAAAGCATCCATTTTTCAGCGCTCAGCCTTCTTCACAGTCCAATTCTCACATGCATACATGACCACAGGAAAAACCATAACCTTGACTAGATGGATCTTAGTCGGCAAAGCAATGTGTCTGCTTTTGAATATGCTATCTAGGTTGGTCATACCTTTCCTTCCAAGGACTAAGCATCTTAATTTCATGGCTGCAGTCACCATCTGCAGTGATTTTGGAGCCCCCAAAAATAAAGTCTGACACTGTTTCCACTGTTGCCCCATCTATTTCCCATGAAGTGATGGGACCAGATGCCATGATCTTCATTTTCTGAATGTTGAGCTTTAAGCCAACTTCACTTTCCTCTTTCACTTTCATCAAGAGGCTCTTTAGTTCCTCTTCACTTTCTGCCATGAGGGTGGTATCATCTGCATAACTGAGGTTATTGATATTTCTCCAAGTAATCTTGATTCCAGCTTGTGTTTCTTCCAGTCCAGCATTTCTCATGATGTACTCTGCATAGAAGTTAAATAAACAGGGTGACAGTATATAGCCTTGACGTACTCCTTTTCCTATTTGGAACCAGTCTGTTGTTCCATGTTCAGTTCTAACTGTTGCCTCCTGACCTGCATACAGATTTCTCAAGAGGCAGGTTAGGTGGTCCACAGTTTATTGTGATCCACACAGTCAAAGGCTTTGGCATAGTCAATAAAGCAGAAATAGATGTTCTTCTGGAACTCTTTTGCTTTTTCCATGATCCAGCAGATGTTGGCAATTTGATCTCTGGTTCCTCTGCCTTTTCTAAAACCAGCTTGAACATCTGTTCACAGTTCACGTATTGCTGAAGTCTGGCTTGGAGAATGTTGAGCATTACTTTACTAGCATGTGAGATGAGAATAATTGTGCAGCAGTCTGAGCATTCTTTGGCATTGCCTTTCTTTGGAATTGGAATGAAAACTGACCTTTTCCAGTCCTGTGGCCACTGCTGAGTTTTCCAAATTTGCTGGCATATTGAGTGCAGCACTTCCACAGCATCATTTTTCAGGATTTGAAATAGCTCAACTGGAATTCCATCACCTCCACTAGCTTTGTTCGTAGTGATGCCTTTTAAGGCCCACTTGACTTCACGTTCCAGGATGTCTGGCTCTAGATTAATGATCACACCATCATGATTATCTGGGTTGTGAAGATCTTTTTTGTACAGTTCTTCCGTGTATTCTTGCCACCTCTTCTTAATATCTTCTGCTTCTGTTAGGTCCAGACCATTTCTGTCCTTATGGCAACCCACTCCCGTACTCTTGCCTGGAAAATCCCATGGACAGAGGAGCCTGGTAGGCTACAGTCCATGGGGTCGCAGAGAGTCAGACATGACTGAGCAATTTCACTTCCACTTTCTAACACAAGCAACATTTCTGCTATCCTTGATGCCACAGTATTTCTAGAGGATAGTGAGGATCTGGTGGTTGCTTGTTTAGTCTCTCAGCTGTGTCTGACTCTTTTGAGACCCCGTGTACCACAGTCCACCAGGCTCCTCTGTCCATGGGATTTCCCAGGCAAGAATACTGGAGTGGGTTGCCATTTCTTGCTCCTCGGCATCTTCCTGACTCAGGGATCAAATCCCTCATTTCTTGTGTCTCCTGCACTGGCAGGTGGATTCTTTACCACTGAGTTAAGACCTGGTAGTAGCAGCCACTTTATAGCCAGAGGCTCAAACACCTTACCCTGTTAGAGGTTTACCCGTGTGGATGTGTGCCCCGTTAAAATGCAAATGTCACTGGGAAGGAATGATATCTCAAAATAGTAATAAGAAAACACCTTAGGGAGGCCTATGACTTCTAAATAAAAGTAAGGCTCTGGAGGACAGAAACTCAGGGCCGGGACCAAGAGAGAGAAATGTTTACAGAAAGAAGTTGGTGATCAGGCACGGGAGTCACACCAGTAAAAACCATCTAACTGTGTAGCTTTGCTTTTCCACTGTTGTCACAAAACCAACTTGCATACAGGCTGCCTGCTCAGACACTCAGTCGTGTCCGACTTTTTTGTGATCCCATGGACTGCAGCCTGCCAGGTTCTTCCATCCATGGGATTCTGTAGGCCAGAATACTAAAGTGGGTTGCTGTTTTCTTCTCCAGTGATCTTCCCAGACCAGGGACTGAATCCATGTCTCTTGCATCTCTCTCCTGCACTGCAGGCAGATTCCTTTCTACTGAGCTATCAAGAAGGTCTTACTCTGTATATGCGTTATGTGTTTCAAAACTTTCTACCACCTTCCTCAAGCCTCCATTCAAAAAAAAAAATGTTATAATGCTGGGCAAAAATACTATTCACTTAAGAAATCATACCCACACAAAATTCAAATGCCTTGTCCCAATAATAGAGACTCTGTTAATAACAATAAGAACTTAATTCTGTGCCCTAAGGTATATCCCTGATCTGTAATAGAGCTGAAAACATCAATTCACTGTCTAGAAAGTGACTATTTTCTAAGCTCTAGTTAGCAAAATTAACTTCAAAATCATAAAGTTTCCTTGAAAAATCTGATACTTCAGAAATCTCATATGGTAACTGAACAATAAAAATAAACAAACAAAAAACCATTTACTGATTTCTGGGAGAAACTACCTATTCTGTAAATATATCAGAAGCACTTGAACTAAATGACTGCATATTCATTTACAGTATTAAACAATATGCCATTGGGTTTCACAAAAAAAAAGAAAGAAAAGAAAATTGCTTTCCAGAATCCCAACTGTTAAAATAGTGCCTCCCATGTCTTACCTTTCTTGTCAATCTATAGAATGCAGTTGCAATGCTCATAAACATCATTTTTGAAAGCACAATCGTCGCGTAAGAAGCAAAGGCCATGAATACTTCATTCTCCATTAGCTGCGAAAGGTTGACCATTTTTTTGATTTTGGTCTGGAATGTTAAAAAAGATTTTAGATAAGATAGGAAAAAACAGACATAAATACTCCCAAATAACTTAACGGTCACTTGTTATCCTTATTCTACAGTATTAACCATATTGTTCTTGAAGATATTTTGGGGTATTTGAAGAAGAAATAATCATTTAGATTTTTTAACAACTAGTATCATGGTTTTTTCTCGCTCTTTTTTCCATTTTAATCATTTATTTAAGTTACTCTTTTTATGTAAGTCAAGAAATACATGTAATATTCTTTGCTCTTATCTATGGTATTCTTTTTTTAAATTTTGTTGTTATTAGAGTATAGCTGTTTTACAACATCGTATTAATTTCTGCTGCCGCTGCTGCTGAGGCACTTCAGTCAGGTCCAGCTCTGTGCGACCTGAAAGATGGCAGCCCACCAGGCTCTGTTGTCCCTGGGATTCTCCAGGCAAGAACACTGGAGTGGGTTGCCATGTCCTTCTCCAATGCATGAAAGTGAAAAGTGAGAGTGAAGCAGCTCAGTCGTGTCCGACTCTTAGCGACCCCATGGACTATAGCTTATCAGGCTCCTCCATCCATGGGATTTTCCAGGCAAGAGTACTAGAGTCAGTTGCCATTGCCTTCTCTAATATTAATTTCTAGTGTACAGCAAAGTGAGTCAGCTATACGTATTCATATAGCCACTATTTTTTGGATTTCCTTCCCACTTAGGTCACAACTAAGCACTAAATAGAGTTCCCTGTGCTATATAGTTGGTTCTCATTCATTAGTTATCTATTTTATACATAGTATCAATAGCGTATATACATCAATCCTAATCTCCCAATTCATCTCACCCCCATCCCTGGTTTTTTCTGGATCTATATCATTAAGCTTGAACATATCAAACAAGCACTGTGTGAAAATGAAAATATAGGGGTTATCACAAGGTAAACATACATAGGTAAACTTTACTAAAGCTAGAATAAAATCTTATTTTGCATCAAGATGAGCCACAAATTGGACACAAACCAGAATCCATGAATCTCTTTCAAAACATCAAACTATGTACATAGTTATACCCTTAATGTTTGAGTAGAAATGCCTAAGTTCTAATACAAGCCCTTCTTTGTAAATCCAGTTCACAACCTTTTGTCATTTCAGTGGTAATCAAGATCTCAGACTCCAGGATTTGAATTCCAGTCACATCATTTGGTTATTGTCTTTGATTGAGAGATTTAGCCTCTGTGAAACTGGATTTCTTCGTTGGTAAGATAGGAATAGTTGTTGTTCAGTTACTAAGTCGTGTCCAACTCTGCAAACCCATGGACTGCAGCATGCCAGGCTTCCCAATCCTTCACCATCTCCAGGAGTTCGCTCAAACTCCAGTATATTGCATCAGTGATGCTATCCAACCATCTCATTCTCTGTCGCCCCCATTTTCCTCCTGCCCTCAGACTTTCCCAGCATCAGGGTCTTTTCCAATGAGTCGGCATCTCCCAACTTAGTTACTGTCAGGATTTAAGTGAGATAACATGACCTAGCACAGTGCCAGGTCCATGAAAACCCTCAATAAAAGCTTATTATCTCCTTATCATGATCATCACTATCACCATGACCAAGGTCCTCATTCACATCAACACAAGTGAAGAGGGTGAAACAGGATAATGGGAACATAAAATAAAAGGCTTGCAAACATAGGGGGAGAAGTAGGCATTTATGATACTTTCGTAGAAGGGACAAGGGGAGGAAGGTTAGCTTTACAAAACTCTTCAGGTCACTTCACAGTCTCTATTTACTCCCATCGAAAAGCTGTCAAGAGTAAATGGAATGTAACTCCCTGAATCTAGAGCTGGAAGAATAACTGGAGAAGTGCTCAGGAGGAGGAAGAAGAGGGACACAAATGATACTCAAATCCAAGTGGGTAAGAATTTAGGAAAAAGTTGAACGTCTACACTATCTGACATTCTTTTTAACCTCCTCTGTTCTACTATCAGCCCCACTACCTACACCTTCTCCTTCTTCCACATAAACACACATCTTTTATCATGAGTGGATGTGTGTATGCATGCTAAGTCGCTTCAGTCATGTCCAATTCTCTGCAACCCTATGGACTATAGCCCACCAGCCTCCACCGTTCATGGGATTCTCCAGGCAAGAATACTGGAGTGGGATGTTGTGCCCTTCTCCAGGGGATCTTCCCAACCTAGGGATCAAACCCACGTCTCTTACGTCTCCTGAGTTGGCAGTTGGGTTCTTTGCTACTAGCGCCACCTGAGAAGCCCATCTTTTCTCATACCCAAGCTTATAAACACCATACTACTGGCCTAGCATGGAGTGTTGTCTCTTGTAGACATATCTGTTTCTGCCTTTAAAACTCAGTCCCTGCATGCAACCTATTTAGAGCGATTATTCTAATCATTTTATCCATCTACCAATAATCTATAAATCTATATATCTTTCCAAACTCTGCTACTGGTCATCCAGTTGTCTGTATGTTACTGTTGAATGTGACATGTCTATATATATATATAATACATATATATTTAATTTTATAAGACTTGGCTATATTATACCATGTACTTTATCTGCATTACCTTACATAATTTCTATAAGACTATAGTCCTCATGAGTATATCTATTCTACAGATGAAAAAAGTGGAAATTAGAGAATCTGAGCAGCCACACTGGGAGAGGAACCCAAATTTCTGATCTCACAACTCATATACCAACCACACTGCACTGTCTCCTTCAAGGGACTGCAAACTGTTTAATTCTGATTCAACGAACATTGGGTGAAGCCTACCCTGCACCTAGCCTCCACCTGCACCAGTGCCAGCACCCATTCCACCAGTTATCTTCCTTCTTCTTCCAATTATGCTACAAGGTAAGTATTAGTCTCATTTTGGAAATAAAAATCCAAAGCTTCCTAAGCAATCTCTGTTTTGAAAGACAGGCTAACAAAAGCCTCCTTGAATTCAGGCAAATAGAAATGTACAGTTAACCCCTGAAGAACACAGATCTGAACCATGTGGATCTACTTATATTTGGATTTTTTCAATACTAAATACCAGAGTGGTACACAATCAGTAGTTGGTTGAATCTGCAGATGCAGAGCCATGGATATACAGGAACTGTGTATAAGGAGGGGGTGACTATAAGTTATATGTGGATTCTCACCTACCTAGAGGATAGGTCCCCAACCCCCATGATATTCAAGGGTCAGCTGCATTTAGCTTAGACACACACACACAGTAGCAAATTAATCCACCTCCACAGGTCAGTAGTCTTAAAAGCAAGTATGATAGATTCTGCCAGCTAAAGACTGTCACTTGCCATCCGATTCTATGAGAATCTTTTACCATGCCCTGAAAGGAGTTCAAAGTTTATCAGAAAGAAGTCACCTGTGTTCTAGGAAAACTGGCAAAATTGGCTTTCAGATAGTTAGATATTTTCCAGGAGAAACTTTTATGAACCAGATTTCTTGCATCTTCTCACACCTAGAAAAGCACTAAAATCATTAACAGAGACACCTATTCCTCATAACCAGCAGCGACCTTCTACCAAGATCTGGGTTTGACTGCACATACCCCCTTTACCAAAATCATTTATACACTGACTTCCCCACCTACCTCTTTAGAGAAGTTCCTCTGCTTTAGAGAAGCCAGCTGAGGGGCTATCTCCTGGGCTACAGTCCTCAGTAAGCCTCAACAAAAACTGAATTCACAATTCTCACATTATGTTTTTTTCAGTTCACATTTCTCAGTGCAAGACAATATTATACTTTTAGTAACATTTTTAAAGATTTTTTTTATATGGATTTCCTCCCAACTGTTGCTGGGCAACAGTCGTTAAACTGTTGTTTAAACAGTTGTTAAAACACTGGTTCTGTTTTATGGAGCTTTGTTTTTTGGCCACCAAGGCATGTGAGATCTTAGTGCCCTACCCTCAACAGGGATCAAACCCACACCTGCCAGGAAGACTGCCAGGAAGCCTCCACCCTTGCTTTTTGCAACATTTAATGTATTTACTACTGTTCTAGTATGGGGGTGGGGAGGAGTCACCAATAAACTACATTCTTCTTCACAGTGCTGCTACTGCTAAATCACTTCGGTCGTGTCCAACCCTGTGTGACCCCATAGACGGCAGCCCACCAGGCTCCCTTTTCCCTGAGATTCTCCAGGCAAGAACACTGGAATGGGTTGCCATTTCCTTCTCCAATGCATGAAAGTGGAAAGTGAAAGTGAAGTTGCTCAGTCATGTCCAACCGTCAGCGACCCCATGGACTGCAGCCTTCCAAACTCCTCTGTCCATGGGATTTTCCAGGCAAGAGTACTGGAGTGGGATGCCATTGCCTTCTCTGACTTCACAGTGCACTTGAAGTAATTAGCTTAATAAGGAATCCCTAAATCCTATGCCTCTGGACAGACATAGCAGGGAGGTTAATTAAAAACAAAAACAAAAAACTTAAGAAAAGTTTATCAAGTAGGAGGTGCTACTATCCAACCCTAGTTTTCAAAGTCAACAGGTTTCTGCAGGCCTTCACCAATATTCTCAGAATGAAATGCATTTAGCAGTGAGAGCAAAGTTGAGAAGATGGTTTCTTTCAGTAAACATGGGTATTGAAAGAGCAGAGAAAAGGTAGAAGACTTTCAGACTGTTGCTGGGAAAAGAACACAAAATCTTGAGCAGCTGGGGACAAAGGTCAACGGCAAGATTTTTTTTTTTTCTCTAAATATGAACAATGCACAAAGTGTACTTCACAGAGAGAATTTCTCAACCACCAAGAATGTGGCTTAGCTCCTCCAATCTGTGGTTTTGGGAGATGGCCAATACTGAGCTCTTGACACTGCACTCTGTGGGCCCACAAATCGCCTCTCAGGATGGACGTGGTCCACTCCCAGCACATCTGAGGGTGGGGCAAGAAGAGCTAAAGGTAAGACATTAAAAAATAGGAGTCATTTATAGCATGAAATTAGGCGGTGCTAATCTAGACTTTTTTTCAAGGTTTATTTGTCGATAAGCTGCCTTGAACTTGCATCATGCCCTTGCACTGCATTCCAAAAAGAAGTTACTAGAAGCTTTGTTCATCAAGGTCATCAAGAGAGAGGAGAGCAGTAGAGCAGTAATAATAATTCAGAGGTTAAAGTGTTCAGTGATTTGAGTAGTCAAGGAATGCAGTAGAAATTGTCTAAGAAAAGTAAGCAGAGCAAAACATGAACCTTGGTGATGAGTTACAGAAATTATTCCAGTGATGAATTCTATTTGGACAGTGTGTTGTCCCTTTCATTGTCCAACACTGGTTGGCATAATAGAGACTATATCTACCTTCTCACCAGAGAGGGGGACTCAGTCACCTAATGTGGAGGGGGTGCCTTTACAAAGGACAAAGACAAACTCCAGAACCAGACGTAGTGGATCCAATTCTGCCATTTACCGGCTGTGATTAACGAATCTTCCCTGCAACATGAGGCTAATAAAACCTCCTACTTCACGAAACTTTTGGGAGCATGAAGTGAATAAAGCATAAAGTGGGGAGTCTGGAAAAAAGTGGATGCATGCCTATGAGTGGCTGGGTCCCTTCGCTGTTTGTCTGGAACCGTTGCAGCATTGTTAATTGGCTATGCCCCAGTACAAAATAAAAAGTTTGAAATAAAAAAAGAAAAAAGAAAGGCAGTGGTATCTGGTAAGTGCTAGGTAAGTATTTGGTGAATAAATAAGCTCTTACCTTGGCACTGTTCTAGGCACTGAGGATACAATTTCAGAGTTTTCAAAGGCCATAGCATTATCTCTCTTGAGAACTTGGAGAAATTCAAATAATCAGAGCAAATAATATTTGTCTCTACCTTGAACACATAATGAAACTGAGACCCAGAGAGGTAGAATTAGTAATCTGACCCAAATTCACAGTGGAGGGCCCAAGACTGGAACTCAGTTTTCTCTAATATTGAACCTGTAGGCTATCCCCCATCAAGGAGAATTCTGGACTACCCTGGTCTTCTGGGAAATTCCTTCTGTCAAATCCCCTTCCTGTCTTATCCCCCTCACCCTCCCCCCAGAATCCCACCCTCACCCCCTTATTGTCTATCACAGTTTAGTGACAGATACTATTAACTGAGAAATAGTCCTCTTCTCTTTATAGGCTCTTGGCCAAAAAGAGCAAAGTTCTCTTATTTATGGTGGCCTTTCTCCATCAATATTGTGCAACACATAGAAAATGTGAGCACACATTCCCAGGGTCATGACTCTGCAATTTCAGACCTTCTTAAAGCAACAGAACACTGCCCACGAGATAAAGAGAAAAGACAAGTCAATGGTCTCCTCGCTGTTTGTGAGTTCTAGAATTTACTGAAAGACCCAGTGACTGCAGACATGGCCCCCTATGCTTCAGGGCCCAGGTGTTCAGGGTGGGGGTGGGAGGAATGCTGCTGAGTTGTGCAGGGAGGGGGACTATGCTCAGGAAACTCTGCTGACCTCCTTTTCTAGTCTCAGCATTTAAGAAACTCCACTCTTACACAAACCCTCAGAAAAACCGCCCTTGCCACAGAAAGTAATATTCAAATTTGGACCGATTTGCTATTTTTCAAGATGGCCAAAGATAGTCAACACACACAGCCCTCTTACTTTGGAAACCTCAGAAGACAGCAAAACTCAATACCAGCCTAATTCCCAGAGAACGCAAAAGGTGTGTCTTCTTTGGTATTCACAGCAGGCTAGGGCTCTGGGAACACTGGGCTGGCCTGGTTTGAAGCCTGTTGGCTAGGGGCCTGGACAAGTTTCCAAAGGCTATTCAATAATGTTTGATGACAGCCCACTTGGCATTTTCTTAGAGAGTAAACAGCAGAGGGAAAAGGAGAAAATAAAAAGTGGTGTCAGGACTACCAAAAGGGCTTGTGACTATTTCAAAGAATGCCGCAGCAGGGAGATAGAATCTGCAGGCACCCTGGCCCTCCACCACCCAAGTCCAGCAAAGGCAGCCACAGATGAGGCCTTAACTCCCAGGGAAGGGCTCCTCTCTCCTTTACTCCTTCCACACGGCTTCACCTCCAGACTGGGCTCCCCCCACCCACCGCCACAGTCAAGAACCTTCCCAAGGGGTTTGATCCTTAGCTTTCCAATCAACTGACTCTGCTGCTGCTGCTAAGTTGCTTCAGTCATGTCTGACTCTGTGGTATCTAATTCATCAAATAGGATCTGATTCAGGTCATGCTGCACTTTGCTCATTATTACTATTAGTTTTACCTTGCTGATGTTCCTCTGGCCTGCCATAGGGAACCAAGAAAAGCAAGTTCTATCTTTCAGGCGACGCAAAGGCCAGTTTGTCCTGGATCTCAGAAGTTCTGCAAGATTTTGCCCCCTTTTAAGTTTCTTAAATGCAGCCACTCCTCAGCTGCTGTTACATGAGCTCACGTTTTACTCCCCCAAAGCTCAATGGGCGCCCTTTCCAACTGGATGCTCCCTTGGCTTGAGAATTTAAAGTGGGTAAATCATCACTTAAACACACAAAAAATTATTCTCTCAAGTTTTATTCCTGGAGTTTGACAGTTTATCTACGGGGTTGGGTGGGAGGGTAAAGGAAGGAAACTCCCTTTTGAAAGTAATGGATTGAAAACCAAACTTCTAGCAGTTACTCTATGCAAACAAGTTTCAGGTCGGCAGAGATACCCCAAGCCTGCACCTGCCACCCCGGCCCCCTTCCCGCCGCCACCCTCTCTCTTTTTACCCTCTGCTTACACACTACTCGCGAGCAGGTGCTGTGACTCCGAGCAGGAGAAAGACCTCGAGCCGGTCCCAGCAGCGGGTCGCGCGGGAGCTGTGGGACTTTCACTGCGCGGGGCTGGCAGGACACAGAGGCCACGCCCCCTCTGGTTAATTTCCTCCGCTTCTGTCTCCGGGTCGCTGAAAGCACGCGGCTCGACCTCGCCAAACCCCTCCCCTAACTCGCCTGATTTTTCTCTCCCGGAGTAACCTCCGCCCACTAGGTGCGCTTTCTGAACTCTTTCTTTTCCGCGCGGGCTGAAGCTCTCGACCCCAAAGGCCACTCGTCCGCTGCAGCGGCTGGGGACCTCTCAAGTTTATGTAGTTGCAAACAATTTTTAAAGGTCTCAGTGTTGAAACCATTGAAAGCTTTAGAGAAGGTTTAAATCTAGGGGGCGGGGCAAGGAAGGGACTTGATTAGAAGTCGCTGATACTTCTGTCGAACTTTGCTTTCCCTGCTTCGAAAGGCTGGCACTGACAACAATGTAACCTTTGGTGTAGATTATCTAAAAGTCTTCCAAATCAGTGATCCTGGACAATTTGCTTCCCCACTCTGAACAGAAAGGGTTCAGAGGAAGAAATTAAAATGGGTCAGTTCTTAGACAATCAGCTTAGTATAGCTTTTATAGGGATTTAAGAGGAGTGTTTAAGAAAGATGTAGTTATTCCAATACCAGTATCTAGGCTGCAAGGAGATCAAATCAGTCAATCCTAAAGCAGGTCACATTCCTGAATATTCATTGGAAGGACTGATGCTAAAGCTGAAGCTCTAATACTTTGGCCACCTGATGTGAAGAGCCCGCTCATTAGAAAGGACCCTGATGCTGGGAAAGATTGAGGGCAAGAGTAGAGGGGGACAACATACAGTGAGATGGCTGGATGTCATCACCGACTCAAAGGACATGAGTTTGAGCTAACTCCAGGAGAGAGTGGAGGACAGAAGAGCCTGGCGTGCTGCATGCAGTCCATGGGGTTGCAAAGAGTCTGACACAACTTAGCGACTGAATGACAACATCTCAAGCCTCCTTGTCCCACAACAGTATTTATGGATGTAACTTCGGTCAAATACAAATTGGCACTTGGCATTGGCACTTATCATCTATCTCTATAAGAATTAAATATGTGGTACTGCAGCTGCTGATTTTCAACACCTGCTGAGAAGAATTCAGAGTGGAGCAGAAACGAGGCACTCTGGCTGGATGTGGGGACAGGTCGAGGCAGGGCAGGAAGTACTGGCAGAACAGGTCTTCAGATATGTATTTTCAGGAGTTGATTTTATGAGCCCAATTCTTGTATCTTTTCATATCTAGAAAAACACGAAAATCCTTCATGATGACATCTGCTCCTTATGACTAAGAAAATTTCTGCAAAAAAAAAAAAAATATGTTGATTGATTGCATGTACTCCCGCTTCACCAAATCACGTGTATATTGACCTTTCGCCCTGCTTCTTTACAACAGTTTCTTAGAGCTCTTTGAAGTGCTGTCTTCCCAGGCTGCAGTCCTCATTTTTCCCCAGATAAGATATAACTCACAACTCTCACATTCTGCATTTTTTTAAAAGTCAACACTTCCATGGCTTTATTGAAACATGTTTAAGGATTTATGTTTTCCAGCTATGTTACTTCTCATGTGCTCCTATCTCTTACACATTTACCACCTGCTGTCCCATGGACGGAAGAACCTGGTGGGCTGTAGTCCATGGGGTCTCGAGTCGGACACAACTGAGCAACTTCAATTTCACCTTTCACTTTCATGCATTGGAGAAGGAAATGGCAACACCCTCCAGTGTTCTTGCCTGGAGAATCCCAGGGACGGGGGAGCCTGGTGGGCTGCCATCTCTGGGGTCGCACAGAGTCGGACACGACTGAATCGACCTAGCAGCAGCAGCAGTAGCAGCAGTGTGTAGCATACTTCCTTTTTTGTTGTTTTTAACCTCATTTTACCTCCTTTTGGCTTTAAAAGTTGCCTCCAGGACTGTCTAAGATTTGATGGACAAATCCATATTCTATCGAAAAAGGAAGTAAGATTTGCCAGTTTGCTCTAGGAAGCAAAAATTAATCACAGGCCCTGGAACACTTTCTACAGCACTATATCAGTAGAAGATTTAGAAAGTCTAGCATCAGGGGGCATTAGTGCTTCACTTTCATTGTCTGAGTCTTTTGAAAAGTACATATATTTATTCTATCTCAGTCAAGTACACTGGAACTTGGCTGTGACATTCATTGCAATAAGAATTTGAGATAATTCTGAATTCTTGTCAAGGGATTTTAATACTACAAGTATTTAGAAGACTCTTTTCATTTATTATGAGGTAAAGTGGCTTTAATCCTATGGATAACATTATAGAAAAAGGTACAGAGAGCTATTATTTAAATAATTTGATATGCAGAATTCCAGCTGAGTGGTTCTAACAAGTTTTTGAAATGATCACTAGACTCATCTGGTGCTCTAATTATAAAATGAATTCAAACTATTAATCAGTCAGTGAATAAGTACTGAGTTCCTGCTATCAATAAGCCATGTACAATTATTGCCTATCTGTTATAGATACGACCTTGCCTATAATAATCAGCTATTGACTGTAAAGAATTAATTTAATAGATAGTTATGAAGTGAATACAGGGCACTTGGTTTGATGCTAAGATTTGGAACTAAGATGTGTGTGTTAGTTGCTCAGTCATGTCTGACTCTTTGTGAGCCCATGGACCATAGCCTGCCAGATTCCTTTGTCCATGGAATTCTCCAGGCAAGAATACTGGAGTAGGTAGCCATTCTTTTCTCCAGGGCATCTTCCTGACCCAAGCATCAAACTTGGGTTTCCTACATTACAGGAAAATCTTTACCATCTGAGCTACCAGGGAAGGCCCATGAAACTAAGATAAATGACACCAAATAATTGTGCTCCAGGAGTTTGCAATCAAGTAAAAACATTAGCCAAAAGTAAGAAGCTGCTACCAAACCAAAGGAAGAGGAATTTCAGTTTAAAAATGAGAATGATAATTGGGGTATGATCTAAGGTGGTAATAGCTTCCCTTGTGGCTCAGCTGATAAAGAATCCGCCTACAATGCAGGAGACCTGGGTTTGATCCCTGGGTTGGGAAGATCCCCTGGAGAAGGAAAACACTATCCACTCCAGTATTCTGGCCTGGAGAATTCCGTGGGCTCTATAGTTCATGATGTCGCAAAGAGTTGGACACAGCTGAACGACTTTCGCTCACTTACTCACTAGGGTAGTAATAAGGAAAAGGTTATGAAAGAATTTACACTTCTACTCATCTCTGTTGCATGCCCTTAGAGAGTGAGGAAGAGAAAGAGTTATTTTTCAGCTTGTTTTAGTTTAGGTAAAGGGAAAGGTTCAAACTCTGAACCCCTCTGCTCACCACCATTTTAAGCCTATAATGAGATCTTTCAGGGAAACTCAATCCAAGGCTCAGGACAAGTAATTCCACAGTAAATATTAGAACAGTTTAAAAGGTCACTGATATGGGATGGGAAGGGCAAAAGTCATTCAGCAAAGAGTAGCTGCTACAACAAAGAAAGGGAGATCAAATCAGAACGATCTGAAAGAATAAAGCATTAGAAATCTAATAGTTCTTGTCTTAAAAAAAATAGACAAATGAAAAATGTCAGAAAGTATTGCTATCGCTGCTACACTAGGCTTCGCATAAGTGGGAAGGAATCAGATGCCCATCACTCCTTTTGATTCTCTTGGAACTTTGTTTATTCTCTAATCCATACAGTACCTGCCTCTGCAAATCTGAAACTAAAGATATAGCCCATTCTTGGATATTTCAGTAAATATATGTGAGAACATGTTTTAAGATGAAGGCAAGCAAAAAGTGAAAGAAAAATAAGCAGCATTCTAATCTTACAAAGAGTATTTTAGAACTATAATACACTTTTTAAAGGTATTGTGTTGTTCTTGTTTAATCACTAAGTCATGTCCAATTCTTTTGAGACTCCATGGACTGTAGCCTACCAGATTCCTCTGTCCCTGGCAATTCCCAGGAAGGAATACTGGAATGAGTTGCCATTTCCTTTTACAGGGGATCTTCCCTACCCAGGGATGGAACCCACATCTCCTGCATTGGCAGGCATGTGCTCTGCCATGAGCCACCAGGAAAGCCCCTTTTAAAGGTGTACTAAATTATTCATCTCTCCCAGCAACCCTATAAGAGAGTTTTATTTTTCCTATTTTACAGTCACTGAGCTCCAGAGGAGTTTGAAAATTGTGTTAACTTTTAAAATGCAATCTGAACCTAATACCTGCTGGAGTTAAAAGTAGCCACAAAAACAGAACTAAAAAATGATAAAACTCATGAAGGTAATCAAGAGAATATGGTAAAGGTTTAGGATAAACAAGTGGGTCAAAAGAGCAGAAAGGAATCTACAAATAGAATCACACTTAGTTGGTCAGTTGATTTTCAGGACATTGTGCATTGTGCCAGGTTCTTCAGTCGAGTCTGACTCTTTGTGATCCTATGGACTGTAGCCCACCAGGCTCCTCTGCCCATGGGATTTTCCAGGCAAGAATATTGGAGTGGATTGCCATGTCCTCCTCCAGGGGATCTGCCCAACCCAGGAATGGAACCCACATCTCTTGAGTCTCCTGCATTGGCAGGTGGGTTCTTTACCACTAGCACTAGATTTTCAGCAAAGCAATAAAATAGAGAAAGGAAAGTTTTCAATAAATGGAGCTGGAACAACTGGATAGCCATATGGGAAAAAAGGAACTTCAACCCCCAGCTCACACCATATATATAAAAATAATTCAATAATTCAATTAAATATGGATCATGGACTTAAAAGCTAATACTATACTATAAAACTTCTAGAATAAGACATAGGAAAATATCTCCATGACCTAGGAGTTGACAAAGATTTCTTAGGCTAGACACAAAAAGCATTCTTTGTAAGAGAAAAATATTGATACACTGGAGTTCATAAAAATTAAGAATTCTGCTCATCAAATGATATTATTAAGGAAAAGAATAGGGGACTTCCCTGGCAATCCAGTGGTTAAGACTTCACCTTCCAATGTAGGGGATTTGAATTTGATCCCTGGTTAGGGAGCTAATATCCCACATGACTTGCAGCCAAAAAAGCAAGACATAAAACAGAAGCAATATTGTAACAAATTCAATAAAGACTTTAAAAAACAATGAGTAAACAAGCTACAGTCAGGGAGAAAATAGTCTCAATACATTTATCTAACAAAGAACATGTATGCAAAATATATAAAGACTATCTCTAGCAGGAATTAAGAGATAAAATATATAATTAAAAACAGAGAAATTGCAAAATTTTTGAACAGACACTTCACAAAAGAAGATGTATGAATGATTAAGAAACATATGCAAAAGTGTCCAATGGCATTAGTCTTAAGAGACATGCAGTCAAACCACAGTGAGATATTTCTTCCCTAACATTAGAATGGCAACAGTTAAAAAGACACATAAAATACTGATGAGGGTGTGAAGCAACTGGGATTCTCACATGTTGCCTGTAGCGTAAAAGTGGGGTATCCACACTAGAAAAACCATCTCGTAGGTTCCTATAAACAAAAACATAGGCCTAGGCTATGGTCCTAATCCAAGTGGGAGACCTGGGATTGATACCTGGGTCAGGAAGATCCCCTAGAGAAGGAAATGGCAGCCCACTCCAGCATTCTTGCCTGGAGAATTCTATGGACAGAAGAGCCTGGCAGGCTACAGTCCATGGAGTCACAAAGAGTTGGACATTACTGAGCAACTAACATGCACACACATGTATATGACTGAATTTTGTGACTGGAGTTGTTGGAATTCTTTCTCTGGACCTATAGTAGGACCTAAGGCAATATTTCCACTCTAAGGTATCACTCAAGAGAAATGAGGACATTTAGACACAAAAGGGATTGCTTAAGAATGTCTTCACTGCTTTATTTGTAATTGCCCCAAACTGGAAAAACCTAAATGCCCACCAGCAGAAGAATGGGAAAACAAATTGTGTTATGTGTGGATAAAAACTTTGTGCTAAGTCGCTTCAGTCATGTCGACTCTTTGCAACCTTATGAACTGTAGCTTGCCAGGCTCCTCTGTCCACAGATTCTCCAGGCAAGAATACTGGAGTGGACTACCATTTCCTTCTCCAGGGTATCTTCCCAACCCAGGCCTCCTACATTGCAGGCAGATTCTTAACTGTCTGGGCCACCAGGGCCAACCCAAAATTTGCTAGTTCAACGTGTGTTAGTAATCATATACATAATTAGGTTAATTAAATCAAGCCCTTCAGGGTAGATAATATGTTGGATATAGATATTAAAATAAAACAAAAACCTGAATTCACAGAAGCAAACCTGAAAATAGTCTCAAGTTTAGAAACCAAGCAATGGGCACCACTTGCTATGTCCATAATTGCTTTTATCTCTTTGACATCATAGAAGTTCTGTGATAACAATTACCAGGACACGCTAATAAAAATTACCATCATTTTCTTATTGTGGAGGCTCTTTTAAAATTATTAGAAGCTTCCATTGTGTTGAGAAAAGCACTTGGCAAATCTTGTAGAAGCTTTTCTTTTTTCTGCCAAGCCCATTTAAAATTCTTCTTTTTCTCAGTTTTGATTTAGTAACTTTAGATCTCTGCATTATGTTGTGTTTTGCGCAGAGCTATTGACTTCAGCTAAGGAACCGTGAACAATAATTATTTTGCATGAATGAGCGCTGGTACACCATTGTCAGACAGGCACTTTACAGTACCACTGGTTTCAAAATTTAGGACAGAACTGTCAAACAAGCAAATGCCTACACCAAAGACTTCTATTTTCAGGCTACAAGCATGAGTTCTATGATGTGCAATAATAGAGTGAATCTTTGCGTTCTCGTGAAAGCTCCTGATTTGACAGTCTTGGAAACAACAGCCTGTTCCTTTCTAGAACAGATATATCAGTGGTAGCAAGAGTACAAGTTTTCAAGCAGGGCTGAAGAATGGCATGAGTGCAAGAAAAGGGAGACTTCAGCACTGAGATTATTCAATGTTATTAACGAGTATTAGTTTTATGGTGAGCAGAGAACAGTTTATCCTGAATTAAGATTATCTGATTTGGTTCACTTCAGTGGACATCTTTCTAATAATTCCAGGAAACTTTTATGGACTTTTCAATGTAAACCCCCTAAAACGTTTTATCCTCAGAGATAATATGCATAATTCAAATGTTTCTTGACATTTTACATTGTTTTCCCAGGAATGTAGTAAAGAATCTGCCTGCAATGCAGGAGACCTGGGTTCAGTCCCTGGGTTGAGAAGATCCCCTGGAGAAGGGAATAGCAACCCATTCCAGTATTCTTACTTGGAGAATCCCATGGACAGAGGAACCTGAGGGCTACGGTCCATGGGGTTGCAAAGAGTCAGACATGACTGAGAGACTTGTCACTTTCAAGAATTAAGCTTGTGACAGTAAATATTCATAGACATGGGCATACATTTTATATAAATTAACGTATTTTGAGTTGGGCTATAAAGAAGGCTGAGTGCTGAAGAATTGATGTTTTTGAACTGTGGTGTTGGAGAAGACTCTTGAGAGTTTCTTGGACTGCAAGGAGATCAACCCAGTCAATCCTAAAAGAAATCAGTCCTGATTATTCATTGGAAAGACTGATGCTGAGCCTGAAGCTCCAGTACTTTGGCCACCTGATGAAAACAGCTGACTCGTTAGAAAAGATCGTGATGCTAGGAAAGATTGAGGGCAGGAGGAGAAGGGGATGACAGAGGGTGAGATGGTTGGACAGCGTCACTAACTCAATGGTCTTGAGTTTGAGTAAGCTCTAGGAGATGGTGAAGCACAGGGAAACCTGGCGTGCTGCCGTCTATGGTCACAAAGAGTTGGAAACAACTGAGCGACTAAACAACCACCACCACCCTTTCAGTACAGCCAGGTATGGCTGATAGGAGCATAAGGCCAAATGATTTCCTGTCATAAATTTAATTTTAATCACTTTTAATTTTTATTACACCTGTTTTTTCCTGTCTTTTCTTCTACTGATAACTTGATTCTTTTTCCTTTTTTTTAATAAAAAAATTTAATGGGAGATTAGTTGCTTTGCAATATTGTGTTAGTTTTTGCCATACATCAACATGAATCCAGAATCCACCATAGATATCCACTTGTCCCCTCCCTGTTGAAATTTCCTCCCACCTCCTGCCCCACCTTACCCCTCTGGGCTGTCACAAATCTCTGGGTTTGAGCTCCCAGCATCTTACAGCAAATTCTCACTGGCTATCGATTTTACATATAGTAATGTGGATGTCTCAGTGTTACTCTTTCAATTTGTCCCTCCCTCTCCTTCTCCCACTCTGTCCACAAGTCTGTACTCTATGTGTCTCCATTGCTGCCCTGCAAACAGGTTCATCAGTACCATCTTTCTTGATTCCATATATATGCATTAATATATGATATTTGTGTTTCTCTTTCTGACTTACTTCCCTCTATGTAGTAGATTCTGAGGTTCACTCACCTCATTAGAACTAACTCAGATGTGTTCCTTTTTATGGGCTGAGTAGTATTTCATTGTGTGGTGTATTTTGAGTTGGGCTATAAAGAAGGCTGAGTGCTGAAGAATTGATGTTTTTGAACTGTGGTGTTGGAGAAGACTCTTGAGAGTTTCTTGGACTGCAAGGAGATCAACCCAGTCAATCCTAAAAGAAATCAGTCCTGATTATTCATTGGAAAGACTGATGCTGAGCCTGAAGCTCCAGTACTTTGGCCACCTGATGAAAACAGCTGACTCGTTAGAAAAGATCGTGATGCTAGGAAAGATTGAGGGCAGGAGGAGAAGGGGATGACAGAGGGTGAGATGGTTGGACAGCGTCACTAACTCAATGTCTTGAGTTTGAGTAAGCTCTAGGAGATGGTGAAGCACAGGGAAACCTGGCGTGCTGCCGTCTATGGTCACAAAGAGTTGGAAACAACTGAGCGACTAAACAACCACCACCACCCTTTCAGTACAGCCAGGTATGGCTGATAGGAGCATAAGGCCAAATGATTTCCTGTCATAAATTTAATTTTACTCACTTTTAATTTTTATTACACCTGTTTTTTCCTGTCTTTTCTTCTACTGATAACTTGATTCTTTTTCCTTTTTTTTAATAAAAAAATTTAATGGGAGATTAGTTGCTTTGCAATATTGTGTTAGTTTTTGCCATACATCAACATGAATCCAGAATCCACCATAGATATCCACTTGTCCCCTCCCTGTTGAAATTTCCTCCCACCTCCTGCCCCACCTTACCCCTCTGGGCTGTCACAAATCTCTGGGTTTGAGCTCCCAGCATCTTACAGCAAATTCTCACTGGCTATCGATTTTACATATAGTAATGTGGATGTCTCAGTGTTACTCTTTCAATTTGTCCCTCCCTCTCCTTCTCCCACTCTGTCCACAAGTCTGTACTCTATGTGTCTCCATTGCTGCCCTGCAAACAGGTTCATCAGTACCATCTTTCTTGATTCCATATATATGCATTAATATATGATATTTGTGTTTCTCTTTCTGACTTACTTCCCTCTATGTAGTAGATTCTGAGGTTCACTCACCTCATTAGAACTAACTCAGATGTGTTCCTTTTTATGGGCTGAGTAGTATTTCATTGTGTGGTAATTTGATTCTTAAGAGAACACTTTAGAAAAAGTATTATCTTCCTTACATATATTAGGAAACTGAAAAATAGATATAAAGGACCTTGAAAGAAATACAGCAATTAAAAAGAAAGAAATTTTAAAAGAAGAGAAAGGGGAAGAAAAGAACATTTTTTAAAAAGGGGAAGGTGGGGACAAAACTAAGATGAGACACGGGTTCCTCTGTCTTACTATTTTTCATATAAGTATGTAATTTAATATTAAGATATTTGAAATATTTTCCTTTTATTGGCCCAGATGAGTATTCAGTCTCTCCAAAATGAATTCATACTTGTATATTTAGTATTGTTGATTTATAAAACTAGAATTTTATTAGGTTAAAAAATAGTTTAAAAAGGCTTTCTACTGACCAGATTAGTCAAATCTTTACAAAGTACTCCTTTCCTAGGTGGAAAAGCAAATGGGAAATAATAAATTGTCCAAAACAAAAAGATACCTCACCCAGCCTATAGCAGAACTTGGAGAATTATCTTAGGTTCCCTTCAAGTGACACCTTTCCAGTGGCCACAGAAATAACAGAATTTTTAAACTGGATTCTCCAATTTTAGCCTCTTTCCCCACCAGTATGGCCTACCCAGCATTGCTACAGCACCAATTAAGCCACTCTTCTAGAAACTTGCTGTAGAATTTAAGCAACAATGATTTCAACTGATCTGTCTTGTCATTCTCATCAGTGGGATGAATTGGAGGGCAGAAAAGGTAAAGTACTCGGGACATGGGATGGTCTTATTATCAGGTTCAGTCAACTCCTGGGACATTAAAACCTTGACACTGATAGTGAGGTCAACTGGACATGTAACCAATTATAATAGTACCCAAAAGAGTGCTTATGTGTAACTCAAATTTCTTTCTGTTGAAAGAGTATGAAAAATTTGTTGAAAATTGCTAAACAGACATTCTGAAAACAGACAATACATGTTAGTACACATATAAAATTGTGAAATTCAAAGTAGAGAAAGTTTGCAATTTTCTGGCACCCTCAAAAGAAGTTAGCAAAAAATAAAGTAATATGAAAATTTTTTTATAATTTTTTTAAAACTGAGAGAAAAAACAGTTGAAAAAAAAGAGAGAGGTTTTAAATAGCCTGTATAAGACAGAAGAGAGATAAGAGATGGTTACTAGAGCAGATACCTGACAAACCAGGGCCAGTAAATCAGCAGGAGCAGCTAACGGAAGTACTGAGAAAGAGATGAAATGGCTGATTAAAAAAACAGGAACCTCAGAGGGAGGAGAGATATAGCTAAAGAGGATTTTCATGAGGGTTTCAAGCATCGTATATAATATAACCCTCCTCTTCTTTTCCCATTAGTCTTCAATAAAGAATCCAACCCTCTAAAGACTTACGGTTTTTCTTTAAGGACTCATGAGAGGTGCTGAGCTGGGCTCTACCAAACAGGTTCAGAATGTAAGTCCCCTTGAAGCATAGCTATGTCTTCATCAAACAACTAATACACAATGAACTCGCAGCAGGCTCTGATCCCAGTGTCAGTTCTTCCTTGGAAAGAAACTGGCAGTCACCGGATTCAATGGCTCAGTAATCAGCAATAACTTGATTCAGATTGAATTTTCTGCCTACATGTTCTACTCTGTTTTGTCCAGCAAAACCTATGCTGCATCTTGGTTTGGAAACTTTAGGGTGAAGTATCAGTCTTTACCTGGTTACCTGCTCATGGCACAGTACATATATATATGTAAATCTGTATGGAAATTGCCGACTAACTATAGACAAGGATGATCTTCATGTTTCCATCTCTGTAAGATCAATGATGTTCTATTCTGGAACTCACATGACTTAAGAAAGATTGGGTAGAGTTTATACTCCCTATTACAATAAAAATAATTGCTTCTTACTTCACACGGTATCTGAAAATAGATTGCTCTGCATTGACATTCAGTTCAGTCCAAGTCAGTTGCTCAGTTGTGTCCCCAACCCTATGGACTGCAGCAGGCCACGCTTCCCTGTCCATCACCAACTCGCAGAATTTACCCAAACTCATGTCCATTGAGTTGGTGATGCTATCCAGCCATCTCATTCTCTTTCATCTCCTTCTCCTCCCACCTTCAATCTTTCCTAGCATCAGGGTATTTTCAAATGAGTCAGCTCTTCGCATCAAGTGGCCAAAGTATTGGAGTTTCAGCTTCAACACCAGTCCTTCCAATGAATATTCAGGACTGATTTCTTTCAGATGGACTAGTTGAATCTCCTTGCAGTCCAAGGGACTCTCAAGAGTCTTCTCCAACACCACAGTTCAAAAACATCAGTTCTTCAGTGCTCAGCTTTCCTTATAGTCCACCTCTCACATCCATACATGACTATTGGGAAAACCATAGCTTTGACTAGATGGACCTTTGATAACAAGGTAATGTCTCTTCTTTTTAATATGCTATCTAGGTTGGTCATAACCCTCCTTCCAAGGAGTAAATGTCTTTTAATTTCATGGCTGAAGTCACCATCCGCAGTGATTTTGGAGCCCTCCCAAATAAAGTCTGCCCCTGTTTCCATTTTTTCCCCATCTATTTGCCATGAAGTGATGGGACCAGATGCCATGATCTTTGTTTTCTGAATGTTGAGCTTTAAGCCAACTTTTTCACTCTCCT
>SJYC01094786.1:0-115545 GCA_006408675.1 Madoqua kirkii
TTTCATAGATTATACTCCATTTAAAGTTATAATAAAATACTGGCTATATTTCCTCTGCTATACAATATACCCTGTAGCTTATTTTAATACATAGTAGTTTATACTTCTTAATCTCCTACCTCCTCCTGTCTCCCTCCCTTGCCTATCCTCACTGACAACAACTAGTCTGTTCTCTGTATGAGTGTTTTTGTTGTGTCATATTTGCTCATTTTAGTGTTTAGATTCCATAGATAAGTGATAACATACAGTGTTTGTATTTTTCTGACTTATTTCACTAAGCATAGTATCCTCCAGGTCTATCCATATTGTTGAAAGTGTCAAAACTTCATTCTTCTTTCAATGGCTGAGGAATATTGCATTGTGTGTGCATGTATTTCCCATCTTTATCTGTTCATCTGTTGATGGACACTTACATAGGCTATTGTAAATAATGCTGCTATGAACACTGGGGTACATCAGTTCAGTTCAGTTGCTCAGTCGTGTCTAGCTCTTTGTGACTCCATGGACTGCAGCGGGGCAGGCCTCCCTGTCCATCACCAACTCCTGGAGTTTACCCAAACTCATCTACATCGAGTCGGTGATGCCATCCAACCATGTCATCCTCTGTTGTCCCCTTCTCTTCTGGCCTTCAATCTTTCCCAGCATCAGGGTCTTTTCCAATGAGTCAGTTCTTCGCATCAGGTGGCCAAAGTATTGGAGTTTCAGCCTCAACATCAGTCCTTCCAATGAACACTCAGGACCGATCTTCTTTAGGATGGACTGGTTGGTTCTCCTTGCAGTCCAAGGGACTCTCAAGAATCTTCTCCAACACCACAGTTCAAAAGCATAAATTCTTTGGTGCTCAGCTTTATTTATAGTCCAACTCTCACATCCGTACATGACTCCTGGAAAAACCATACATAGCTTTGACTAGACGGACCTTTGTTGGCAAAGTAATGTCTCTGCTTTTTAATATGAGGTCTAGGTTGGTCATAGCTTTTCTTCCACGGAGCAAGCATCTTTTAATTTCATGGCTGCAGTCACCATCTGCAGTGATGCTGGAGCCCCCCAAAATAAAGTCTGCTACTGTTTCCACTGTTTCCCCATCTATCTGCAATGAAGTGATGGGACCAGATGCCATGATCTTAGTCTTCTGAATATTGAGTTTCAAGCCAACTTTTTCACTCTCCTCTTTCACTTTCAAAACGAGGCTCTTTAGTTCTTATTCGTTTTCTGCCATAGAGTGGTGTCATCTGCATATCTGAGGTTACTGATACTTCTCCCAGCAATCTTGATTCCAGCTTGTGCTTCATCCAATCCAGCATTTCTCATGATGTACTCTGCATATAAGTTAAATAAGCAGGGTGACAATATACAGCCTTGACATACTCCTTTCCCAATTTGGAACCAGTCTGTTGCTCCATGTCCAATTCTAACTGCTGCTTCCTGACCTGCATACAGATTTCTCAAGAGGCAGGTCAGATGGTCTGGTATTCCCATCTCTTTCAGAATTTTCCACAGTTTATTGTGATCCACACAGTCACAGGCTTTGGCATAGTCAATAAAGCAGAAATAGATGTTTTTCTGGAACTGTCTTGCTTTTTCTATGATCCAGTGGATGTTAGCAATTTGATTTCTGGTTCTTCTGCCTTTTCTAAATCCAGCTTTAACATCTGGAAGTTCACAGTTCACGTATTGTTGAAGCCTGGGCATGGAGAATTTTGAGCATTACTTTACTAGTGTGTGAGATGAATGCAATTGTGCAGTGGTTTGAGCATTCTTTGGCATTGCCTTTCTTTTGGGATTGGAATGAAAACTGACTTTTCCGGTCCTGTGGCCACTGACTTCCCCGGGGGCTCAGACAGTAAAGCGTCTGCCTACAAAGCAGGAAACCTGGGTTTGATCCCTGAGTCAGGAAGATCCTCTGGAGAAAGAAATAGCAACCCACTCCAGTACTCTTGCCTGGAAAATCCCGTGGATGGAAGAGCCTAGTAGGAGTCAGACACAACTGAGCAAATTCACCTCTTTTTTGGGATTGGAATGAAAACTGACCTTTTCCAGTCCTGTGGCCACTGCTGAGTTTTCCAAATTGGCTGGCATATTGAGAGCAGCACTTTCACAGCATCATTTTTCAGGATTTGAAATAGTTCAACTGGAATTCCATCACCTCCACTAGCTTTGTTTGTAGTGATGCTTCTTAAAGCCCACTTGACTTCACATTCCAAGATGTCTGGCTCTAGGTGAGTGATCACACCATCGTGATTATCTGGGTCGTGAAGAACTTTTTTGTATAGTTGTGTATTCTTGCCGCCTCTTCTTAATATCTTCTGCTTCTGTTAGGTCCATATCATTTCTGTACTTTATTGTGCCCATCTTTTCATGAAATGTTCCTTTGATATCTCTAATTTTCTTGAAGAGATCTCTAGTCTTTCCCATTCTATTGTTTTCCTCTGTTTCTTTGCACTGATCATTGAGGAAGGCGTTCTTGTATCTCCTTGCTATTCTTTGGAACTGTGCATTCAAATGTGTATATCTGTCCTTTTCTCCTTTTTATTTTCACTTCTCTTCTTGTCACAGCTCTTTGTAAGACCTCCTCAGACAGCCATTTTGCCTTTTTGCATTTCTTTTTCTTGGGGGTGGTCTTGATCTCTGTCTCCTGTACAGTGTCACAAACCTCCATCCATAGTTCACCAGGCACTCTGTCAGATCTAGTCCCTTAAATCTATGTCTCATTTCCACTGTATAATCATAAGGGATTTGATTTAAGTCATACTTGAATTATTCAGTGGTTTTCTCTACTTTTTTCAATTTAAGTCTGAATTTTCAATAAAGGATACATGATCTGAACCACAATCAGCTCCTGGTCTTGTTTTTGCTGATAGTATAGAGCTTCTCCATCTTTGGCTGCAAAGATATAATCAATCTGATTTTGGTGTTGACCATCTGGTGATGTTCTTGTGTAGAGTCTTCTCTTGTGTTGTTGGAAGAGGGTGTTTGCTATGACCAGTGTGTTCTCTTGGCAAAACTCTATTAGTCTTTTCCCTGCTTCATTCTGTACTCCAAGGCCAAATTTTCCAGTTACTCCAAGTGTTTCTTGATTTCCCACATTTGCATTCCAGTCCACTATAGTGAAAAGGACATCTTTTCTGGGTGTTAGTTCTAGAAGGTCTTATATATAGGTCTTCATAGAACCGTTCTACTTCAGCTTCTTCAGCATTACTGGTTGAGGCATAGACTTGGATAACCATGATATTGAATGCTGAGTGTCACTGGAGCGTGAGAGGAGATACTCCATGTCCAAGGTCAGGAGAGGCGACTGTGCTTTGTTGGAGCAGCTGTGAAGAGGTACGCCACATTGACATTGACAGGGCTCTTTGTGTCAACTGTGAATCTTCTATTCTATGTCAGCAGTGGCTTAGGAAAACCAAAATATGTTAATAGTTTATGGGACCAGTATACAAATTATTTCCCTTTGAGATATAGTTGATGTGCAATATTATATATGTTTCAGGTATGCAGCATAATGATTCACAATTTTAAAGGTTATATTGCATTTATAGTTATTATAAAATATTAACTATATTCCTTGTGTTGTCTGTATAGCCTTATAGATTATTTATTTTATACATAGTAGTTTCTATACTCTACCTCTGTTATGCCCCTCCCCTCTTCCCACTCACCACTGGTAAACACTAGTTAGTTCTCTGAGTCTGTTTCTTTCTTGTTATATTCACTAGTTTGTATTGTTTGTTAAGTTCCACATATCATATGGTATTTGTCTTTGTCTGATGTATTTCACTTAGCATAATACCCTCTGAGTCCATCCATGTAGTTGCAAATAGCAAAATTACATTATTTTTTATGGCTGAGTAATATTCCATTGTGTATATTGTATGCATATATTGTATATATACCTGTCTCTTATACACATCTTGTTGATTTATAGTTTATGGGACCAGTATACAAATTATTTCCCTTTGAGATATAGTTGATGTGCAATATTATATATGTTTCAGGTATGCAGCATAATGATTCACAATTTTAAAGGTTATATTGCATTTATAGTTATTATAAAATATTAACTATATTCCTTGTGTTGTCTGTATAGCCTTATAGATTATTTATTTTATACATAGTAGTTTCTATACTCTACCTCTGTTATGCCCCTCCCCTCTTCCCACTCACCACTGGTAAACACTAGTTAGTTCTCTGAGTCTGTTTCTTTCTTGTTATATTCACTAGTTTGTATTGTTTGTTAAGTTCCACATATCATATGGTATTTGTCTTTGTCTGATGTATTTCACTTAGCATAATACCCTCTGAGTCCATCCATGTAGTTGCAAATAGCAAAATTACATTATTTTTTATGGCTGAGTAATATTCCATTGTGTATATTGTATGCATATATTGTATATATACAGTACATAAATTGTATATATATTGTACATCTTTATCCATTCATCTCTTGATGGATACCTAGGTTGCTTCCATATGTTGGCAATTATAAATAATGCTGCTATTTTAGCTATAGAGATATAATTTGGAGATATTGAAGGTTCAGTTCTAGACTTCCACTATAAACTGAATATCACAATAAAGCAAGTCACAGGAATATTTTGGTTTCTCAGTGCATATAAAAGTTACATGGATTATATGTAGTCTCTTCAATGTGCAATAGCATTATGTCTAAAAAAATATAATGTACACATCTCAAGTAAAAAGCACTTTATTGCCAAAAATTCTAACCATCATATAAGCCTTCAATGAACTCTAATCTTTTTGCTTGTGGAGGCTTTAAAATATTGTGAGAATTATCAAATTGTGACACAAAGACATGAAATGAGTAAATGCTGATGGAAAATTGAGCTGATAGACTTGCTCAGTGCAGGGTTGCCACAGACCTTCAATCTGTAAAAAGTGCAGTATCTGTGAAGCACAATAAAACAAGGCCTGCCTGTGTGTGAAATGCCAAGCCAGGAACAGAAAGCAGAGACTAGGGAGATAGCCTAGATGGATTTCTCACTCTGGAATTGATCAATCAACACATGTTCCCCTCATTTCCATTTCGATAACCTCTCCTCTTATCTGATAATATCTTCTCTCTCACATCAGTCTATCTAAAACCCACTGGGCTTCTTTTCCCTTAATTCTGGAACTTCTACCCAGTTGAACATGATCTCAGGGACTTCCCTGGTGGTCCAGTAGGGAAGACTCCATGCTTCCAATGCAGGGACATGGGTTCAACTCCTGGATAAGGAGGAAGTTCTGCATGCCTTATGATGCAGCAAAAATAAAATATTGTTTTTCTTTAAAGTGATCTCATTTCTGCTGAACTTTTTTTGTTAAAAAGGTTTGTTTTTATTTTTTGGCTATGGTGGGTCTTTCTTGCTGCACTTGGGCTTCCTCTAGCTGCAGCGAGTGGGGGTCACTCTTCATTGCAGTGTGCAGGCTTCTCATTGCCATGGCCTCTCTTGCTGCACAGCACAGGCTCAGGGCACCTGGGTTTCAGCTGTCACTCATGGTCTCAGCAGTTACAGCTTACGGGCTCTCAAGTGTGGGCTCAGTAGTTGTGGTGCTTGGGCTTAGTTGCTCCTCAACATGGAAGACCTTTGATCTCTAGTTTTCCCAGACTAGGGATCAAACCTGGGTCCCCTGCATTGCAAGGCAGATTCTTAACCACTGGACTACCAGAGAAGCCTTCTGCTTAACTTTTGTAGGAGATTATATTTCTCTTTTATGGCATGTTTACATGGTCTTGTAATCTGGTTACTTTTGTAATATTTTATCACCCCTACCACACTGTTCCTACTCACCTTAAAATGTACAGAATATAAATAAAGGGCCTTAAGTTTGTTGAAAAACATTGTGGTGTGGGCATGCACACACACAAACACTAAAAAGACAGGAAGAAAATAAACGAAATGGTGATGATTATTTTCTCCAGCTTAAAGGCATCTATATAAGTTCCATCTTCTTTCTTATACTTCTCTTTACTGTTAAAAAAATGTATTATATGTAGTACATCAGAATGTGTCCTACTTTTTATGTAAAATATGATTGTAAATATATTTGATCAGAAATCCAAATATCTGATTTCTTCCTTTGCGAAAGGTACTTTAGGCCCTTTTCTTCACAAGACATTCTCAAGTGATATCAATAAAACACAAATCACTTATCATCTAGGGTTATTTGGTGGAAGGATAAATAATTCTAGCTTATAGCATAAAATCAGACTCTAGCAGCATCTGTTTAAGTGGTTTTCAAACATTTTTTTTTTCAGTAGAGTTCTGTTTTCAAACGAACTCTTCACAGAACCTTAATATTTAAAATAATTTTCAGCAAGGTGCAGGATTCTTAGATGGTCTAAAATCTTTAGTGGTTGGAGCAAATATGAACCCTGAATCACCCCCTTAGAACCTTGGGTTCCTTTGGCCCAACCCTTTCATTTTACCACAGAGGAAACTGAGTCGCAGAGAGGTTATGATGCCTGTTCAAGATCACTCAGCTGAAAACTAGAACCTACATTTTCTAAGGCCAAGTTTCCAGCATTTATGTTGTGCAGTCATGATTCTTGCTTGGGATTATTTTATTTTACTTGGTGGGTGGGGAGGGATTATTTTAGAGCATTCTATTTCTCTGACCTAACTTCAGATTAAGACCTATATCTAATTTAAATCAGAGAGTCCTTACCCTCTGCTTTTGCCCCTAATCTCAATGCCTAAAGTCTTGGTTTCATTTCAGACTCCAAGAAAGGCTTCCTTGCCAAAAATTTCTGTCCCTCTGGCTATTTCCTGACTTCTGGGCTTGTTCTCAATACCTGATTTGTTGATGTGTTATCATGTGCTCATCACTACATTGCTCCTCCTTTGAGAGACTGATGATACATTTGAACCTGAAGGTACTGACATCCTTTTTGTCCAATATGATCTGATTTTGCAGTTGAAAGCATTCCAGTCTCCATGTGCCTATCTCTAAGTTAAGGTTAAGCAGTGCACCTAGATCTTTCCATGTTCTGTTTTCTTTCTTGCCCGACCTATAGGGCAAATCCTTGAGTGCATTCTAATTTGGTCTTCTAAGAACGAACTGGAGTGGTTCATCTCTCTTTTTCTTTCATGGACACGAGTCCACAAGGTAATCATACAAGACATGACTAAGTGCTCAGATGAGTAGAAAAGGCAATACCAACCTTGATGGTTTTAGAAAAAGATCAATCTGAGTGAAAACAAACAGGAAAATGCTCTTGAAGAGGACAGCACTTTTTGGTACCATCAGATAGACAGTTAGCAGGGAGACAATGGGAGCAAAAGAAAAGTCTGAAATACAGTGAGATGACCAGGATTGAGGAAAAAACAAAAATGTTTTTACAAGGGACTTGTGAAAGATTATTTTTGCTGGAGCTTAAGATGAATTCTTTTCTAGAGTACATTAAAGTAATTTTAGTCACCAAGCCTTCCAAAAATTCTGGTTTTATTTTATTGATGTATGGCCACATCCTTCTCTTTATTTGTTGTCATTAAGCGATTCTTAGGTGAAACCATAAAGCAGGCAATAGTTCATCTAGCAGAAAAGGTCAGCCTGGCTTTTCCTTGAACCTAGAAATACACCAAACTGCCTGCAATGCTTTCTTGGACCTGTCTAATAGTCAGCTGCCACAGTCTTTTTGATGGTGTGTGTGTGTGGAGGTTGGGGGGTAGGTTCAGTCACTGAGTCATGTCCCACACTTTGGGACTCCATGGACTATTGCCCTCCAGGCTCCTCTTTCCATGGAATTCTCCAGGCAAGAATACTGGAGTGGAGTGCCATTTCCTCCTCTGGAGGATCTTCCCAACACAGGGACTGAACTTGCATCTCTTACATCTCCTAGCAGATTCTTTACCACTACACCATCTGGGAAGCCCAATAAATCATGGTAGCTGCCTATAACCTGAAGTTGATCTCAAAACCTTTGGGATCATTCCCTGCAAAACTCCTCTATATACATTTGTTAGAACATTTTATGTTGTAAGAATCAGAATGCTCAACTCAAATTCAATTAGAAAAAATGTAGTAAGTCTCATAATTGGATAGCCCACAGGTATATCTAGCTTCTACAATGCTTGGATCAAGTTTCATAAGATAAAATTGGGATGTCTCTCTGCCACTCTGCTCTGCTTCCTTGGTGTTGGCTGCGCTCCAGGCAACCTCCTCCCTCATATTTGCAAGAGAGTCCTATCTCTGGAAACACATTAAATCACAGAGATAAGCTTTCTTGGCCCTAATTGGTTTTAATCAGGTCAAGAATCCATCTCAGAGATCAGTTCAGTTCAGTCACTCAGTTGTGTCTGACTCTTTGTGACCCCATGAATCACAGCACACCAGGCCTCCCTGCCCAACACCAACTCCCAGAGCTCACTCAGACTCACGTCCATCGAGTAACAGATGCCATCCAGCCATCTCATCCTCCGTCGGTTGTCCCCTTCTCCTCCTGTCCCCAATCCCTCCCAGCATCAGTCTTTTCCAGTGCTTTACAGCATTGGACCTTGCTTCTATCACCAGTCACATCCAGAACTGGGTATTGTTTTTGCTTTGGCTCCATCCCTTCATTCTTTCTGGAGTTATTTCTCCACTGACCTCCAGTAGCATACTGGGCACCTACTGACTTGGGGAGTTCCTCTTTCAGTATCCTATCATTTTGCCTTTTCATATTGTTCATGGGTTCTCAAGGCAAGAATACTGAAGTGGTTTGCCATTCCCTTCTCCAGTGCACCACATTGTGTCAGACCTCTCCACCATGCCCACCCATCTTGGGTGGCCCCACATGGCATGGCTTAGTTTCACTGAGTTAGACAAGGCTGTGGTCCTAGTGTGATTAGATTGACTAGTTTTCTGTGATTATGGTTTCAATGTGTTTGCCCTCTTGCAACACCTACCATCTTACTTGGGTTTCTCTTACCTTGGACGTGGGTATCTCTTCATGGCTGCTCCAGAATAGCGCAGCCACTGCTCCTTACCTTGGAATCTCAGAAATCGTGTAGATGAAATACACTGAATGGCTTACACTGATTAAGTGGTTAGGTCAACTTGGAAGATATTTTTGAACGAGATTAATTTTAAAATTGATGAACACCAAATAAGCATATAGTCCTCCATAATATGGGTGGGTTGCATCCAATCAGTTGAAGACCTAAATAGAACAAAATAAATTGGCTTCCCAGAGCAAGAAGACTTTTCCAGCCAATTACTTTCGGTCTTCATCTGCACCATTTGTCTCCTGGGTCTTCAAGCTGCCAGCCCACACTGACAGTTACAGACTTCCCACCTTCTATCATCACACGAACCAGGTTTTTTAATAATAACTCTTATCTATCATCTATCTATCTGTCTACTTACCTACCCTTCTCTGTCTTACAGAACTCTGACTAAAACAATCACTGAGTTGCTTATAATAAGACAATGAAGAAATGTCCACTAATACTTTGCAATTTTCTACAATATTTGGTCTCATTTCTAAGACCCAGAGACTGGTTTTGAATCTCAGTTCAGCTTTTTATTAGATATACAATCAATAAAGATACCTGACTTCTCTGTTCCTCATTTCCATCTCCTCCATTCCCCATTTAAAAACAATAGCTCCTACCTCATAGTGTTGTGGTGGTGATTACAAAAGTAAAGAAATATTTGTAAAATGACTTAGGGCCAAAACATAGCAAGTATTCTACTGTGTTGTTATTATCATCATCATCTCTTCTTCCTCACCATTTATTGGGTTTCTAGTTTTTCTACATTACATTGCCCAAGGCTTTCAACTGAGCATTCCTGGTCTAGTTTTTTCTGTTGCTTCTGCCTCTTCAATCATAATTTACTCATGCCAAGAAAATTTTCATCAATGTATTCATACAAAGCTGAACGGACAGCCTGGAACTGTAGATTTTGAAAGCTGGTGGAGATCATTGAGTCCTGCAGTTTACAAAGTAGGGTGCATATGATCTTGATATCTTGATTCAATCTTGAGGGGAAAATACAAAGATTTATATTTTTAGTGTAAAATTGAGAAAGCCGTAAGCTCATTAATTAATGAATGGATTCACAATACTATACGCATGACTTACTGTAAATACATATTCGTCTATAAATGTTCCAAAACTTTTTAAAATTAATAAGATAGTATAATCTGAGAGACTGGTGATCTTAGCTATTCCTGTTACTTCACCAAGGAGGCAAGTGACACCAAAGAAAAGAACAACTTCCCAAGATCCCAACTGTGAGTAGAAAAATCCAGTAATCAGTGGAAGACTATGAAATGTCCCAAGCTAAATTATTTAACCCCACTGGGTCTCAGTTTCCTCATCCTTAAAGGGGAAATTAAGAACCTTAAAAAGAAAATTGTAATGAGTTTTAAATTAAATGAGAGAATATTTAAAGAGGATAGCACAATATTTGTTCCAATTTTTGGCCTGAACACCTAAACACCTAAGAACGGTGTGGACTGTTTTTAAAGTCTTGTGGAATTTGTTACAATATTGCTTCTGTGTTATGTTTTTTGGTGTTTTGGCCCCAAGATATGTGGGACCCTAGCTCCCTGACCAGGGATCAAATCTGTACCCCCTGTATTGGAAGATGAAGTCCTAACCACTGGCCTGCCAGGGAAGTCCCAGCTTGGTCCCATTTAAGGGCTGATTAATGTTCCTTCTCCTCCTTTAGTGTCTGTGTGTGACTGTTAACCTCTCAGTCCTGTTTGACTCTTTGTGACTCCAGGGAATGTAGCCCACCAGGCACCTCTGTCCATGGAATTCTCCAGGCAAGGGTACTGGAGTCGTTGCCTCCAGTGGCTCCCTGATCCAGGGTTTAGTGTCTAAGGAGGTCTTTCTGTTAAACAATAGCCTTTCAAAAAGTGGAATAAATAGCTCTGCATTATTTAGGGCTAAGTAAAAAATGTCACTAAGTAAAATTTTTCCAATTCAAAATATTCTTAGAGGATGGAAAGACTATAATAATAATAAACCCAAGTACCACAGTAGACTGGTGGCTCAGGGATGCAGGCAGAAGGGATTCCTTTGCTACCCTCCATATCAACCCTCATGGGTCAGCACTGTAGTTGGTACCACGATTCTCTGTTGAGGAGTTAGGATCAGTACTCTGTTTGGAAAGAGAAACCAAGGACTTGTCTTAAAGTTGGTATATACAGAAATACACTAATTGCTTAATGAATATTCATTTGGGATCATGTTTTTAGGGGGTCGTTCTATTTTAATGGGATTGTTCTATTGCTCACCCCAATCCCCCAGCCATCACTACACTGAGGCCACTTATTGTCACACATGCCTGTATTCTTAGCCTGGCAGTCCTTCCATTCCTTTTCAAAATCCTATGCAAATAAGAGTAAATCTCCTTCATATTCCTATGTGCTCTAAATAGCCACTATACTGTGCGAACTCTCCACTTTCAACTTAATAAGTCTTCTCATCCCTAAATCAAAACTAATTAGCTTTGTTTTTCAAATTGCTGACACTGGGGGTCTTCGCTATAACCAACCTGTGTGTGATTAGTGATATAACGGCTGGTGCTGAGCTTGGGCAAATATTTATAGAGTAATCATATTGGATAGGGTTGAATAACCTCTTGGATTAAGTGTGAGCTTCTGGCAGACGGTGCTGCAAAATTGTGCTAATTTAATGGTACAGTCCATTGTTCTGTCTGCTGATAAAACCTCTATGACACTGATACAAATATAATCAGGGATATTAGGACATAGTATGATTCCTTTATCAGTGCTCTTGGCAATAATGTGCCAGAAGAATCCAAATATCACTTTGCAAATATAAATTATGTGGTCCGTAAGTGGAAGCTCATACAGAGAGACAATTAACTACAGACCTAACACAGAGATGAGCTTAAGGTAAGTCATCACTGAATAAATACTTGTTATGTTATTAGTATATTAGATACCAGAGGAACAATTTTGCTTTTATTTACTTCCAGGAACAATGAGCAAATTCTAATGAGGCAAGCCAGTTTGAGTGTTAAAGGGGGATTTCTTCTATATCAAGCTGATTGATATGAACTTCAAGTTCTCACAAAGAAGCAGCAAGTGAATCCGAAAATACGCAGTCCTTTCTTAATATGTAGTCCTTAACCTGCAGTCTAAAAGGAGACTCAGACCTTGGAAAGGAAGTGTAGAAGGCAGTAGTTTATAAAGGTCATGCAGTTAAGCAGTGACCAAACAGAGACTAAAAATCTCATCTTCACATACCCTGCCCAAGTGCTTTTCCAATCTGGGCACAAGGACCTAGTAAAACATATACTGTTAATATTGACGTCCAAATGACTTTCGGAAACTGGGTCATTTTCTTACCTATATTCCTTACTCATATTGTTATATAGTTTTTAGTTTAACAAAGATTATATATTTGCTATACATAGGTAATAAGACATTGAGCTCTTTATTTGTGTAGATTAATTGCAATGTACCATTTTAAAAATACAGCTTAGCTATCTGCCTTAGACACTCCAACTAGTTGGCTATATTTAGATGTGAGGAGGAGGTAGAGTAATTCTAAAGAGTTCTATGTTTCTTACAACTGACTTGACTGACAGTCCTTAAGTGCTATTTCTTTCAAAGCAGATATGACTCACAGCCCTTAGGTAGAGTGTGCACAGGCTGGAAATATTGATCTGTCCACATCCCAGAAACATTAAGACACAATAAAAAGAATTCTTAACTTAATTCTGAATAATGCAATAGGAAAAACATAGGAAGAGTACACAATCGACAATGGTAATGGATCTGTAATGTTTCATAATGTCAAGGATTTAATTTAAACTCCAGAGAAAGAAACTGTCTTTCCAGCCCAAACTCACCCCCTTCAGCTTAACTGTGACAGTTCTGAGAATAGGAGGTGCCTAAAGAAACTTATTTAAAGATATAAATAAATATGCATTATTTAAGTCCTGGAGGACCAGGTACCCATCTTGGAAATCACTCCAAGTCAACAGTGTCAACATTTAGAAATGAGAGCAACCAAGAAGCAGTTTGGTAACTTTTGCCTCTGGGGTTTCCTAATGTTCCCAATGGCTCCACATCAACATTAGCCAGAGGTAAATGGAGGAAGTGGTGGTCACGAAAGGCAGCAGGAGAACCAGAAGTCCCACTTGGTAGTGCTCCCTCTCTGGTGCTTCTTGAACTACTCAGAAGCCTGTTTTTCTATTTGCCCCCAGCCAGCCTTCTTGCTAAAATCATTTCTGATTCCCACAGAAGGCAGCAGAGAATAATCAATACTGCTGTGGGTTACAAAACATGAAGTTTTCTCAATTTGGGCTTTCCCAGGCCCACAGAAGTGCCAACAGCTGGGTTCTTCCTTCCAGCAGTGGCTCAATGACAGGGTTGCAGGCTGCGCTGGGGTCACTACCTGAAGAGTAGTAGTTTCTTTTTCTTAAGCTTTCTTTTTCTTTTTCTTAAGCTCTCTACAAATAGCTCTGTTTCCATTTAATAAATGTGTATAATGCTTTCCTAGGGCAATAGAGATTGGCTTCCACAATTACATTATTTGGGGAGCAAATGTCAATGGATGAGAGGAAAACGGTCTAAAGGCAGAGACAGCCTGTGAGTGTGGGGGGAAAGAGACTGAGAGGTCTCTGAAGGACATCCCCTTGCCTGCTGAGCTCTCCTCTTTTCTCTTTCTCTGCCTCCACCTCTGCAAATCACCACCATCCTCTCACCCACTCCTTTCTCAGTCTCTTGCTGGAATTTGCAACACTGGGCTTCTCCATCATCACATAGATCAGAGTTATTGCTTGGATAATTGTCCACTTAGCCTTCCTCTGTAGGCTACAATTTGACCCATAGGGCAAATTCAGCCCAGTCCTTAGGCAGAGGACTAAGTGTTCATATTTAAGAAGCTTTATCACCACATTACATCAATTTTTTTTGTTATTATGACCCTGTGACTTGTGCAGCCAAGTCTCCTCAAGGCTGGATTCTAGTTGCTGCGTCACCTTTACCACCTAGTCTTTCACCTAATTTGCACCCCATCCCTGCAGCTAGGCTCTTGGCATCCACTATTGAGTATCTGAATACATGTCTCTTTAGATTCTTGGTAGCTCTCTCTACAGGGCTGGGGTCTCGGTGGACCCTGCAACTATCTGCTCTGTCTCTGCTTAAGGTGACACATGAGGTTCCCTCTAACTCTCATTCATATCTTAGCTATTTTTCCACACTTGTAATCATTTCCCAATTTCAGATCCTCTTTCTGTACTCACATCCTTGCCCTCCCAAAGCTAGATCAATAACTTGATTATAATCCTATTCTAGAGATTCTAGGAGTATCTATGGACTCTCGGACCGATCTTCTCTGGTCTGGTTCAGTTCCACACTAATATATGTAATAAGTAATAAAAAGCATGAATGCTAATAGTAACTTTTACTTTTTGAATACCTACAGGATTCTAGGCACTGCAGTGTTAAGCATTATCTTAATATTCCCAACCATCTGAATTTACTGAGAGCTGCTAGCTTGCTGATAGGCATTAGGACATAGCCTTCCCAATTATGGAAATACTATAATACTTTCTCATGAGTTAGTAAATTCCCATGGCCGTAGTCTTCCAAGTGCACCCCACCTGACTCGTCAACTCTCAGGCTCTTTTGCCATCAACTGCTCTCCCCATAAATGGGAAATAAAAGTTGATGCCTGGGGACTTCTCTGATGGTCCAGTGGTTAAGACTACATCTTCCAGTTCAGGGGGTGCAGGTTTGATCCCTACTCAGGGAGCTACGATTCAATATACCTTATGGCCAAAAACCAAAACAGAAAATAGAAACAGTTGTAACAAATTCAGTTCAGTTGCTCATTCCTGTCTGACTCTTTGCGACCCCATGAATCCCAGCATGCCTGACCTCCCTGTCCATCACCAACTCCCAGAGTTCACTCAAACTCATGTCCATCGAGTCGGTGATGCCATCCAGCCATCTCATCCTCTGTCATCCCCTTCTCCTCCTGCCCCCAATCCTTCCCAACATTAGGGTCTTTTATAATAAGTCAGCTCTTCACATGACCTGGCCAAAGTATTGGAATTTTAGCTTCAACATGAGTCCTTTCAATGAACACCCAGGACTGATCTCCTTTAGGATGGACTGGTTGGATCTTCTTTATTGGACCATTGGACTTGCAATAAAGTCCAAGTCTTTACTGAACAAATTCAATAAAGACTTAAAAAAGAAGTCAATGCCTGGCAGAGAGCTCTGGCTAGTATTGATTTTAATTGGTGGCTGCCATGCCACCAGGCTGTCAAATATTTTTAATAGCAGTCTCTATTAGTATTGTCCTTAATCTATTGATTAGAAAAATGAGGATCAGAGAAGTTTACTTACCAGGCCACATAATTAGGAAATGAGAAAGCAGAGACTGAAATCCACGTCTGCCCGTCTTCATAGAACATTTTCTTCCCCTTAGACCAACAGCTCACAGACACACAACAATGTTTCCCAAAATTGTCTGATAGTAAAAAGTAAGCCTTTATCAAAATTATAGATTCCTGGGCTCCTCCTTCTGTAGATTCTGATCCAAGTCAATCTAGTTTCTGGTTAGAATTTACATTCTTCAAGAAGGTTATTCTTACAGTCGGAGAAGGCAATGGCACCCCACTCCAGTACTCTTGCCTGGAAAATCCCATGGACAGAGGAGCCTGGTGGGCTGCAGCCCATGGGGTCACTAAGAGTCTTACACGACTGAGCGGCTTCATTTTCACTTTTCACTTTCATGCATTGGAGAAGGAAATGGCAACCCACTCCAGTGTTCTTGCCTGGAGAATCCAGGGATGGGGGAGCCTGGTGGGCTGCCATCTATGGGCTCGCACAGAGTCGGACACAAACCTGAAGCAGCTTAGCATCAACAGCATCACTCTTACAGTTATTAGAGCTTCGGTAACAATGCAGTAGAGCATTTTTTTCCAGAACACAATCTGAAACCAACTAGAATTATGACGATATCTGAGTGTCTTAAGTGAGCAAATAAATACTTTAACACCACTGCTTCCTTGGTGACTCAGTGGTGAAGAATCTGCCTGCAGTGCAGGAGATGTGGGTTACATCCCTACAGAAGGAAATGGCAACCCACCCTAGTATTCTTACCTGGGAAATCCCATGAACAGAGGAGCCTGGCAGGCTACAGTCCATGGGGTCACAAAATTCAGATACAACTGAGTGACTAAGCCACCAATCCTGAATCACAGAAAATGTTTTTGAACAGAACAGAGTATGTGTATCAGGAAGTGGGCTAGTTGCTGCTTGTTTTAAGTGAGGTGGTACAATTCACTGTATAGCAAGTGGAACTCTGCTCAATGTTATGTGGCAACCTGGATGGGAGGGGAGTTTGGGAGAAGATGGATACATGTATATGTATGCCTGAGTCCCTTTGCTGTTTGCCTGAAACTATCACAGCATTGTTAATACTCCAATACAAAGCCAAAAGTTTAAAAACAAAGTAAAAAATTAATTTAAAAGAAATAAAATTTTAAAAACAAAGACTCCCCAAAGTGTCATTGTTTCACATCTCGGGAAACACCATTAGAGATAGTCTATAGTTAGAATGAAGCAAGATTACAGATAGGTCAAGGGAAAAAAGACTTAGAAGGAGAGTTGAAACAAAAACGATTCCATGAAACCTGGAGAGGGGACACCAAGTTTACTAAGAAAAGCATCCTGAGCTACCAATTTACCCCAGTAGCATTCCAGAATCTGCTTTGCAGAAGGTCTACCTGTGAAGAAGGAAGTTAGAGTAACTTCAATGCACATGGTTATCTGTGGGTGTCATTGGTGTCTCTCCCTGTGCTTTGTCATTGTTCTGAAGTCGTATTTTTTCCAGTAATGCTTGACAATGTGGTTCATCACATAAAGCCTTTCGAGTAGTTTCTCTCTCCTGACATCCTCTATCCCATTTCTGCTGTTAGCAAACACTCATCATGAAACATAAAATGATGTCCAAAAAAAAAAATGGCAAGAATCACACATTAATTACATAGGGCAGGTTTAGGATGCAATTTTCTTTGTCAGGAAAAGGCTTAGAAAGAAACAGGAAGAAAAAGAGCAAAATAGACAAGCGATTGTCTCCAGCCTACTCTTATAATGGGAACTGATTCATTAAATATTTCTGAGGATGGCAGAGTCATCTAACTCAATAGAACCTCTTAGAGGCTCTTCCCTGACAAGTAAATCATCGATGAGCGGGAGAAACCTACAGCGGAGCTGAAATTTACTACCACAGGACAGGGCCCAAGCTGGGTTGGTTCTCTTCCAAGTGACAAATCCTGCCAAACGCTTAAACACCTGCCACAGTTATCAGTACACATACTCCCTTAGACAACTGAGAAACAGCTCATCGGATAAACCAATAAGTAAAATAAAGTGCCAAACGCACGCTCAACAGAGGCTGATAAAATTAAACATTTAAATAAATTTAACTGAATACTTCCAAATGGTACACCTGACAATGAGAATGCACATGGGCGGAAGCCATGGAGAGAAGAACAATATTGCACCATTTTTCTATAATTCTAGAAAGCCAAACTCGTGTGTAACCGCACCCGCATCATCTACAAATAATGCGACTTTCCACCCTAGAGTGGAGAAAAATAAAATAAAATAAAACAATAGCAACAGCGAAGATCATCAAGCTTAGAATTACACGGTACAAGGGACTTGGAGTAAGCAACGCTGTCTTCCCTTATTTATTTGGGTGAAGAATAAAGCTTTTCTTCGTTGACTTGTTAGAGTTTTTGGTGGTTTTTTTTTTTTTCCTCCAGTACTTAACACCTGTATGAAACTCCCTGACTTAAGAGGTCGGTCTTAGCTAATGAGGTGTGTCAACACGATTGGAAGTCCATTTCTAAATGAAAATTGCACTGTGCTGTGAGCACAATCCCTCCGGGTTGAAGAGAGCATTTATAAAGCAGCAGGGGTGGTAGCGGGGGCTTTCTCTGCAAGAAGGGGCTGGTGGAGTTACCGCAGCTGGGGGAGAGAGACGCTGAACGACAGCTATGGGCTAACGTGATAATTCTCCTCCAAATTAGTCGTATTTCTCCAGGTTACCTTGGTAGACAGTGAGCAAAGGCAGATATAATCCCTCTCCTAATTGTAAACCAGCACCAGCCTAATTATATTTCCATTTACCCCAGATACTCTAAAATCATAGGCTTTCTGTTTGCTAATTCCTCTTATTCATGGTTTTATGGCTCCAGAGGAGGCTTTGGGGAGAATGAATTGAAAAACAGTGCAGCCAGTTAGTTCCACATAGACATTAACTATGAAAAAGTAATGGAATGAAGGAGAAAAGGGGGGAGGGAAGGGAAAGCCTTATATTTAGTTGTGCTTGATTTCAATTAAGACTGGAGAAAGACTAGAGGCCTTGCCACACAGTCCAGGGTGTCAAGGTCATATTTCCAAGAGTACAAAGTAATGCTACAGCCATCCAGCCTGTATTTCCTATCCACTGAACAGAGCCTTTCTGTGATGAACTGCACTGCCTTTATTTTAGAATGTGGTTTATCTGTATCCCCAGTTTTTATCTAAGATCTATGTAATTATGAGTGTTTTTATGTCAACTGATTAATGTTAGCCTTGGGAGGGACCCAGGCACCAAAACTCTTAGGATAATGCTGAAAATCAGACCATTTTGGGTAAACAAATTCATTCAAGTCTTTCAATCAATGTCACTCCATGTTCCTTTGCCCAGTTCTCCCACCTTATGATGTCTACAGGTGTAGTCTGTGTCAAGGGGATGATAGTATTAGAATAGTATATAACTGATGCTGGGAGAAGGCCGTGTGTGATCACATGCATGTCTGTGTGTGTACTAGAGAGATCAAGATACATAATTCTTGATTGAAAACAAACTCTTTTTAAAATTGACTTATTTTTAATTGGAAGATAATTGCTTTACAATGTTGTGTTGGTTGCTGCCATACATCAGCATGAATCAGTCATAGGCACCCATATGAACCCCTCCTTGAACCTCCCTCTTATCAGTCCCCGGCCCCCATATCTCATGCCTCTAGGTCATAACATGGCACCAGGTTGAGATCCCTGTGTTACTCAGCGATCTCCCACCAGCTGTCTGTTTTACATATGGTAATGTATATATTTCCATGCTGCTCTCTCAATTTGTCCCACCCTATCCTTCCCCCTCTGTATCCATTAGTCTGTTCTCTATATTTGAGTCTCTTACACCTGAGGAAGTATAGTGTGTGTTAGCTGGTCAGCTGTGTCCGACTCTTTGTGACTCCATGGATAGTTAGCCTCTGTCCATGGAATTTTCCAGGCAAGAATACTGGAGCAGGTAGCTATTCCCTTCTCCAGGGGATCTTCCTAACCCGGGGATCCAATCAAGGCCACTCACATTGCAGGCAGATTCTTTTTACCATAATGTTGTGTTTGTTTCTGCTTATAGCAAAATGATTCAGTTATACATGTATATATTCTTTTTCATATTCTTATCCACTATGGTTTATTACAGAACCATACTGAATATAGTTCCCAGTAAGACCTTGTTGTTTATCCATTCTATATATAATAGTTTGTATCTGCAAATCCCAAACTTCCAATCCATCTCTTCCATACAAGTCTGCCTATGATCTTGGACCTTTCTTTTCCAGGTCAGGAAACATTGAGAAATTGAATTTAAATTTGGAGATTATTTGGTAAATACAGCTGGCCCTCTGTACCCACAGGATCCACATCTACAGATTCAACTAATTGCAGATTGAAAATAATTGGAAAAAAATTCAGAAAGTTCCAAAAAGCAAAATTGGAATTTGCTGCAAACTGGCAACAATTCACAGCATGATATTTACATTGCATTTATTACTATTTACATAGCATTTACATTGTATTAGGTTTCATGAGTAATCTAGATATAATATAATATATACAGGTGGATGTGCATAGGTTATGTGTTAATATTTTTCCATTTTATATAAGGGACTTGAGCATCTGGAAATTGTTGGTATTGTGGGGAAAGTTGGGAAGATCCCTTGGAGGAGGGCACTATGACAACTCCAGTATTACTGCCTGGAGAATTCCATGGACAGAGGAGCCTGGCAGGCAATAGTCCATGGGGTCACAAAGAGTTAGACACAACTTAAGCAACTTAGCACACACACACGGGGCTGTGAGGTTGTCCTAGAACCAATCTCCCGTGGATACCAAGGAGTCACTGTATGGAATCAGTGGATTAAAAATTGCATAGCACCTAGAGATGATATTTTCATCATATTTTCATCAAGCTATGAAGCCTCATGAGTCATTCCTCTCCACTGAAGTGTTCTGTTTGCCAATTTCATCATGTATTTGTGTTCTCTAGTCAAGCTACCATCTTCTTTGGGATGCCGTTCTTTGCCTGGAAACACATTCGTTTATCCTACATTTTTTGGATTCTATAAAAATCTTATCATCTGTATTATCAAAATTTTCCCTGTTTTTATTTATCATCTTTTTCTCCTGATGACCTCTAGAGTATTCTTTCAACTAAAGTGTTGATTTTTAAGGTCTAGCTTAAGACTTTTCTTCCCTCACCCACCCTGCTGAATTCCAATTCAACCTGCTATATGACCAGCACATGTAAGGTAGAGAATTAACTGTTAAGTGGATATGAACAGTTATGAGCTATGATCCTTGCTTACATCATTCAGTATCCGTATCATGTTGATGAGCCTGTTAGACTACTTTAGAGAGTCATAGAGTGGGGTAGCTATGTGGACAAGATTGTTGGATTCACATCCTCCCCTTGTGTTTGCTAACTGTGTCATCCTGAGCATCAGTTTACTCAACTCCTTTGCAACTATTTCCTCATCTATAAAATATGGGTGCTAATAACAGCTTCTATTTAGTGGGGTTATAGTGAGACTTAAAGAATTAATATGCTTCCTTTTCTTAGAGCAATGCCTGACAAACAAACAAAAACAATATGTTTGCAATTATTACGCACTACTTTCTCAACTGTTAAAGCTTTCACATTTACTTCTTTTCAGCTACCCGTAGGCACAGAGACATCTTGCATATTACCATTGTGGGTGGTCTTCATCATCACTTCATTTTCTAACTCTCTAGTCATGGAAACATGGATGGTCAATAATACTGCCTCGTGTTCATTTGTTCACTCATTTGCTCACTAAACAAATAATTACTGAGTACTCGTTCCATGCCAGGCTCATTTAACATTGCAGATACAACACTAAACAAGATAGAAATAAGGCTTCTGGCTTCATGTAGCTCTTATAGAAGAGAGATGCTTATACAAATGAAATAATAGAGAAAAAAGATAATAACAATTAAATTGTGATATAAGTGCTGTAAAGAAAAAGAAAAGGGTGATCATTTGTGAACACAAATTTGTGACTTGTCATGAGCTGGGAGAGATGAGACCAGTGAAAAGGCCCTGAATAAGAAAACAACCAAGAAAGAAACAAAAAGGGCTTGATATTTTGAGAAACAGAATAAGATCTGTGGCTGCTTTTAATGATACTGATGTGACAGAAATCTACTAATGGGAGACACTGGAAGTCATGATTAGTTTGGATTTTATTCCAATCAAAACAAGGGCTTCCTTGGTTGCTCAGATGGTAAAGAATCTGCCTGCAACACAGGAGACCCAGGTTCAATCCCTGAGTCAGGAAGACCCCCTGGAGAAAGAAATGGCTACCCACTCCAGTATTCTTGCCTGGAGAATTCCATGGACAGGGGAGCCTGGCAGGCTACAGTCCATGGGGTCACAACGTCAGACATGACTGAGCAACTAACATTAACTAACACCAATGAACTAAAACAGGAATCAATTGAACTGTTCTCAATGCCATCTCTGTGTTAAGGGGAGAACAGATTGTAGGGGGGGGGAATGAAACTGAGCTCCATCAGGAGGTCACTGCCACTGTCAAAGTCATGTATTAATAGATGGTAAGAGAAGGACAATCTAAGGTGTGTTTTGGAGGTAAGGCAGACCATCCACCTCCAAGTGAATGAGTAAGACTTTAACACTGAAAAGCCGCTTTCTCAGGGAGCTAAAAAGCAAGGCAGGTGACTGACACTTATGAATAATATGAGTTAAGAGAAAAAAATGTATACCAAATCTAAATTTACTAACAATGATCATCCATTATCCAAAAGCCCTTTTCTGGACTGAATTATAAAGTAGGTAATGTTTGTCTTTGGCTTTCCAATTCATACCTTTAAAAATATTGTTAATAACTTTTGAGAGCCTAGCATAAATGAAGTACCCTTCATTCATGTTTCCATTTAAATCACATAACAGCCCTTTAGGTATTTATTATGATTATGCTCAATTTTATAGATATGGTGTAACTGAATCTTAGTGAAGTAATTTTCCAAGAGCCAAAGACAACAGGTCTAGGATGAAACCCAAGTGACTGACGCAAGAATCTTAATAAAACCACTATTTTACACCACTGATGACACCACCTTTCTCTCTCTTTCTCACATGCACACAATCTTCCCTCAAAGAGAATCTATTACTTTCAGTCTCTCCAAATCCACTAATGACCTACCAAATTTTGACAGATTACATCCTTCATCTCAATAGTAGAACCACTAATGGTGAAAATCCAGCTTGAGCAAGGCAGTAAAGAGATACTTCCTGAAACAGAGCAGCCTTACTGGTACCTCTGATAGCACATCATAGCCAGCCCTGTGGATAAATGTGGCCTTAGCCAGGAAAGGGTAAATGATAGATGATTTGGAAGAAATAAATGACAGGAGTGTTAAAATGTTTTAGGGCAGGGGACATTCAAATAAATGCTATTGGATGATTTATTTTCCAAAAGGTATTATATTCACTGCTGAAACACACCTCCATGTCTGCCAGAAATGTGGCCATAAAAATCTATGTGTATAAAAAATTTACACTGTAGCAAGCTGACCTCAACCTTGCATTTACCAAAGCCACCACCTTAGCTGCAAGAATGCTTTTCCAACTTTCTCCTAGACTTCAACACCTGGCTGTTGCCCTCCTAGCACCTCAAGCAGGATATATTCAAAATTCAGCTCATTACCTTCTCTCCAAACATTTTATTGAACTGTTCTCAATGCCATCTCTGTGTTAAGGGGAGAACAGATTGTAGGGGGGGGGGATGAAACTGAGCTCCATCAGGAGGTCAATGCCACTGTCAAAGTCATGTATTAATAGATGGTAAGAGAAGGACAATCTAAGGTGTGTTTTGGAGGTAAGGCAGACCATCCACCTCCAAGTGAATGAGTAAGACTTTAACACTGAAAAGCCGCTTTCTCAGGGAGCTAAAAAGCAAGGCAGGTGACTGACACTTATGAATAATATGAGTTAAAAGAAAAAAATGTATACCAAATCTAAATTTACTAACAATGATCATCCATTATCCAAAAGCCCTTTTCTGGACTGAATTATAAAGTAGGTAATGTTTGTCTTTGGCTTTCCAATTCATACCTTTAAAAATATTGTTAATAACTTTTGAGAGCCTAGCATAAATGAAGTACCCTTCATTCATGTTTCCATTTAAATCACATAACAGCCCTTTAGGTATTTATTATGATTATGCTCAATTTTATAGATATGTGTAACTGAATCTTAGTGAAGTAATTTTCCAAGAGCCAAAGACAACAGGTCTAGGATGAAACCCAAGTGACTGACGCAAGAATCTTAATAAAACCACTATTTTACACCACTGATGACACCACCTTTCTCTCTCTTTCTCACATGCACACAATCTTCCCTCAAAGAGAATCTATTACTTTCAGTCTCTCCAAATCCACTAATGACCTACCAAATTTTGACAGATTACATCCTTCATCTCAATAGTAGAACCACTAATGGTGAAAATCCAGCTTGAGCAAGGCAGTAAAGAGATACTTCCTGAAACAGAGCAGCCTTACTGGTACCTCTGATAGCACATCATAGCCAGCCCTGTGGATAAATGTGGCCTTAGCCAGGAAAGGGTAAATGATAGATGATTTGGAAGAAATAAATGACAGGAGTGTTAAAATGTTTTAGGGCAGGGGACATTCAAATAAATGCTATTGGATGATTTATTTTCCAAAAGGTATTATATTCACTGCTGAAACACACCTCCATGTCTGCCAGAAATGTGGCCATAAAAATCTATGTGTATAAAAAATTTACACTGTAGCAAGCTGACCTCAACCTTGCATTTACCAAAGCCACCACCTTAGCTGCAAGAATGCTTTTCCAACTTTCTCCTAGACTTCAACACCTGGCTGTTGCCCTCCTAGCACCTCAAGCAGGATATATTCAAAATTCAGCTCATTACCTTCTCTCCAAACATTTAATATTTGAAATCTTCATTAACACATCATTTCAGCAGTTGCCAATACCATCAGCTTCAAAGGTTTTATAATTGCCTCTCTTCCTCAGCTCTTCAGTTCCAGTTCAGAGCAATAGCAAATACAGACAGTTCTTCTCTTGAGTTAACTCAGCCATCTACCCCTCTTTACCTTCTGCACTGTGGCTCAGGTTGTTCAAGTCTTCAACACGCCTCAAGTGCAATATTTCAGGCCAGGTTTCCAAAACATCAGAATCGAAGGCAAAGCCAAAGTGCTAACACTGAATACTGAGGGGAAGGGAGAGGGGCAAAATGAATTGAGACAGGGAAGAACGAGGACGGGAGAGCAGATTTTCTTTGGATCATGTCTTCCATCTCTTATTGGTCAAAGAGATAACCAATCTCTTTTGAGCTTTAACTTTCTCCTTTGAGCTTCAACTTCCTCAACAATTCCATCTTGGTCTCCAGGTCCGTCTGGACAACTACAGAAGAAACTGGAGCCTCCAAGCACCCCCGCTCAGGCTGGAAAGGAGCGCTAGCATTACTCTGGCCCGCTCGTTTCAGGGAGTGGCGTGGAGTGTGCGTGTGCACTTGGTTGCTCAGTTGTGTCCAGCTCTGTGAGACTCCATAGACTGCAACCTGCCAGGCTCTTCTGTCCATGGGATTTCCCAGGCAAGAACACTGGAGCAGGTTGCCATTTCCTTCAGCAGGGGATCTTCCTGACTCAGGAATTGAACCTGCATGCCCTATGTCTCCTGCACTGGGAGGTGGGTTCTTTACCTGCTGAGCCACTAGGGAAGCCCGTGCACTTCCAGGTGACTTAGAGATTGTGCCAGAACTCAGCCCTTACCTCCTGGGGAAGGTGCAAACAACTGGAGGTTTGGCGGCTATAAAGCGATTTCAGAGTGTAGCACGAAATGCTGAGAACAGTTTCCAGGGCCAATCTGGTCAGAAAAGAAAGCAAACCACTGAATTTGGGGTGGAGAGGCAAGCTGATGTGAGGCGACACACACTGAATCTAACAATCTTTACTCAGTAAAGATTAGATACTCAGCTCTGCTCACAAAATCCAATAAAATACCAATGTTAAGACCTCCCTGGCAGGCCAGTGGTTAAGGCTCCATGCTCCCAATGCAGGGGATATTGGTTCAATTCCTGCTATAGGAGCTAAGATCTCACATGCAAGTCAAGTGATGTCACTCAGTCATGTCCAACTCTTTGTGACCCCATGGACTGTAGCCTGCCAGGCTCTTCTGTCCATGGGATTTTCCAGGCAAGAGTACTGGAGTGGGTTGCCACTTCCTTCTCCACATGCTACGTGGCATAGCCTAAAAATAAATGAGAGACAACAAAAAACACCATGGAAAAAATAAAGGGGCAGAAAATGCAAGCAGACAATTAAATAAACATTAAAAAAAAAGTACCAATCTTAGATGTATAGAAGGTGTCCTCACTTCTTCCCCAGGTGGTTGTGGTAGTTTAGTTTCCAAGTCATGTTCAACTCTTACAACCACATGGATTGTAGACTCAAGGTCCCTCTGTCCATGGGATTTTGCAGGCAAGAATACTGGAGTAGGTTCCACTTCCTTCTCCAAGGGATCTTCCTGACCCAGGGATCGAGCCCTGTCTCCTGCATTGCAGGCAAACTCTTTATCATCTAAGCCATAAGGGAAGCCCCACTACTTTCTCAGTTTTCATTCAGTCACTCACTAAGTTGTATCTGATTCTTGTGACCCCATGGACTGCCAGACTTCCCTGTCCTCCAATATTTCCTGGAGTTTGCTCAAACTCATGTTCATTGAGTCAGTGATGCTATTTAATCATCTCATCCTCAGCCACTGCCCCCTTCTCCTTTTGCCTTCAGTCTTTCCCAGTGTCAGGGTCGTTTCCAAAGAGTTGGCTCTTCACATCAGGTGGCCAAAGTATTGGAGCTTCAGCGTTAGCATCAGTCCTTCCAGTGAATATTCAGGATTAATTTCCTTTAGGATTGACTTACATGTGGATATTTTTTCAATAAATTCAGGCTGCAGTGCTCCATGATCTGAGGTTGAATAAATGCACTTATATGAAGCCACAGATATCAGTGGCTCACTGTAAAGTTGTACATGGATTTTAGACTGCATGGGGTTAGCACCCCTCACTTCCATGTTGCTCAAAGATCAGCTACTTTAGTTCTTTATTATAGTTATAACATCATCACAATTAGTCACTTAACGCAACATAAATGAACTGTCTTACAGTTTTGTAGATCAGAAGCCTGCTGTGGATCTCAGTGGGCTAAGATCAAGATGTTGGCAGGCAGAATGCTTTCCTCTCTGGAGATGCTAGCCAGGCGGCAGAAGAGGGGCTATTTCCTTGCCTTCTTCAGTTTCTAGAGGATGCTCACTGTCTTTCCTTCATGGCTGCCTTGCTCCATCTTCCAAGCAGTGTAAAACTGAGTCCTTACACTGCCATCTCTCTGGTTCTTTGTTTCAAGTCTCTCTTCTAAGGATCCTTAGCATTAACAGTGACACTTCCTGGAAAAACCAGGAAAATCTTTCGATCCTAAGGCATCTGGTTAGCAACTGTAATTCCATCCACAATGTTAATTCTGGTTTGCCATGTAACCTAACATACTCAGGGGTTTCGAGGATTAGTCTGTAAACATGTTTAGGGGAATGGATATCATCATTCTGCCTGCCATACTCATATCCAGAATAATGTACTTGATTGAACCACGTGAAATTTATGTCATTTATGTAAGACAAAAATGGTCATTTTTAAATATACATGTTTTCTTGGCCATATGCCATGGCCTGTGGACACTAGTTCCCCATCCAGGGATTGGACCCATACCCGCTGCATTGGGAGCATGGAATCTTAACCACTGGACCACCTGAGAAGTCCCCAATTATATTGACAAATTCATCTGCTTCTATTGTTAGTTTTGGTAAGAATTAATTAGTACTTCCTCTAAGAGGGAAGAATTTCAATGGCATTGTCACCATGTAACTGGCTTTTCTATCTATTTTTTGGATAGCCGGCTTTTCTATCCAGAAGACAGTGGCAGATGAGAGCTAAGTGTTAAGTCACTGCTGCTGGTGAATTGTGCACCCAACAGTGCCTGTGCTCAGGGCCGGTCACGATTGTACCACCTCTATCCTACAAGGATTCTCTGCTGTGTGCATTTAATATGATGATGCGAAAACATCAAAAACACTCAAATTCATGAGAGGCAGCTCACATCCCATTCTCATTTGCTGTTCCATGATCAACTACTCAGGCTCCATGAGGGCTCTGAAACATGCAGGGAGCTATTCTTTAAAAAGAAAGAGTGGTAGTCCAGTGGTTAAGAATCTGCCTGCCAATGAAGGGGACGCAGGTTTGATCCCTGGTCCAGGAAGATCCTACATGCAGTGGAACAACAAAGCCTGTGTGCAAAAACTACTGAGCCCGTGCACCTAGAGCCTGCACTCCCCAGTGAGAAGCCCAGGCACTCCAAAGAAGAGTGGCCCCTGCTTGTTACAACCAGAAAAAGCCCATGTGCAGCAATGAAGACCCAGTACAGCTGTAAATAAATAATAAATTTTTTTAAAAAGAGAGAGTGGCCTCGTTTCAGAACCCTAAAGGACTGCACTGCAACCCACCCCCTGGGAAATCCTCATTCATCATGATAGTTACCCCTAGTTGAAAACAGTGGTTCAGATGCTCTAAATGGCAGGAGGGCTTGCCTGCAGCCTGCACCTTGGACATGCCATGCTGGCACTGTGCCCAGATATAAACTGGCAGATTTCCAGAGTACCTTGATAAATAAGTTATATATTCTGCCCTCTAAATCCAAAAAGACCCATCAAGTCCTGGGCCTCTTAGTTTTAAAAGATGCAAAGTACAAGGCACATCCTTCTTAGTGATAAGAGATACAAATCCTTTATTAATAGTTTTCCCAGTGTGCTCCAAACCAGTAGGTCCGTAAACACTTCACTGATGTACCAAGCCCCTGGGGTTTACCTTTCTCCCTTTGTCACATAGCATGTTTTAGAAAACATTTGGGCCACTTGCCTCCTCTTGCTCATCAGGTGTAGTTAGTATGATGTCATCAACACAGATGAGTTACATGACAGCCTGAAGACCATCAAGATAATCCCGATCCCTGTGTTATGACAGAAAGGAGGGGATTTGTGCAAAACAATGAAGGGTATATATCGATGGAGGTCCAAAAGCATTCATCAAATCCAGAGCTGCATGTCACATACCAAGGTAATGTTGATCTATCACAATCAAGAACCTAAATGTGTAGCCTCTGCTACTGGGGCTCCAAGTTCCTGGTTATCTCGTCATAATTTGTTAGGTTATTGCAGAAACTGGACAGGAGAATTGAGAAGTCAGGGATTAAGACATAATCGCCACTGTCCCTGTACTCTTCAAACTCTTGAAAAAAAGAGATTCCTAACTCTGCGATCCCTTGTGGGACATAATATTGCTTTTGATTATAGGGACTTACTTGGCCCTTCCTATCATAATGGACCTTACTCCACAAATCAGAGAACCAATGAGAGGGCTCTGCCAGTAGCTAAGAATATAGTATCAATTAACCTTAAAGGATGGGGAAATAGACACAGATGGGATCGATAGATCCACAAATCCCACTATGAAGCCAGCAATTCAGTTCTTACCTGCCTTCCATAAACCCCATTAAAACTAAGGGATTATAATACAATTTAATGTCAAATCGGGCTTTCCTGGTGGCTCAGCTGTAAAGAATCCACCTACCAATATAGGAGACGTGAGTTTTATCCCTGGGTCAGGAAGGTCCCCTGTAGAAGTAGCAACCCATTACCAGTATTCTTGCCTGGAAAATCCTGTGGACAGAGGAGGCTGGTGGGCTACAGTCCGTGGGGTCACAAACAGTTGGACACAACTGAGCAACTAAATGGGCTTCCCCAGTGGCTTAGACGGTAAAGCGTCTGCCTGCAATTGGGGAGACCCAGGTTTGATTCCTGGGTCAGGAAGATCCCCTGCAGAAGGAAATGGCAATCCACTCCAGCACTCTTGCCTGGAAAATTCCATGGATGGAGGAGCTTGACAGGCTACAGTCCATGGGGTTGCAAAGTGTTGGACATGACTGAGCGACAGCAACTAAATAGCAACAAATGTCAGATCACAAATCTAAGATCTTTGAAAACATTATTTATTCCCTTTGCACTGCTCTCCAGTAAATGGGCACATGATCTTTTCTGAAGGTTCAGGAAAGTATTTACCAGAAAAACTCTTGATAGCATTGTGGGGTGGTCTTTCCTCAAAGGAATTCAGTCTGCCCTTCAATCAATGTGATCTATGTCTGTAAAAATGACTTAGATTTGGAAACCACATGCAAGCTTCAATTTTCCATTACAGCAACTAATTTCTACTTGCCAATCCCATTTTATTCTTATTTCTTAATTATATAAATTGAGAAACCCTTAGCTGTTCCTATATCTTATTCTCAGGATTACCATGATCTATTGACCTTTACCACAGATTCCTACAGGTAAACAGACTTTGATTGTCACAACTGATTTGCTACTTTTACTTCTTATTCTGTAATTAAATCAATTTTATCTATGATAGTTAAGCACTGTTACCTGGCTCCTGGCATTCTATAATCCCAACATCCTTACTGATAACAGGGAGTCTAGTTTCATGGCATATTTTACTGCCAATCCCCAGCTTGCAGAAAATATCTACCAGTAAGTTTCTCCAAGATTTTGGTGTCCTCTCTAATAACTTCCATATTACCTCAGTGAGGGGAATATCATCACTTTTACCCTTCTGCCCAGTCGCTCCCAGGGACCAAAGTCAAATGGTGGGTCTTACTTTATAGAACCACCTAACAATTCACCTCTCTGAACCGTCCCTCAATTTCCTCCAAGTGCCAAGGAAATTCTGGCCTCTCCATTTCATTTACTACTATCCATTATCATGTCCAAGTTTCTAGGAGTCATCCTGACAAAATCCCAGAACCAACCTCAGGCATTGACTCCTAAGTCGTTGCTTTTGTTTTGTTTTGTTTGTTTGCTTTTTTTAAAGAAAATTATTTATTTGGCTGTGTAAGGTCTTACTTGCAACACATGGGCTCTTTTGTTGCAAGGGCTTCCTTGCCCTGTGGCATGTAGAATCTTACTTCCCCAACCAGGGATTGAACCCACATCCTCTGCATTGCCAGGCAGATTCTTAACCACTGGACCATGAGGGAAGTCCCCTGAGTCATTGTTAAGTGTCCACCATGTCAGTGAATGTTTCCGTATTCAGATATCTATTACATCATCTCCAAGTCACTGTGTCAAGATCCAGTTACCTGTATTATCCTAATCCCTGATACAGAATAGTAGCAATTTCTAGAATTTCCTTGTCTTGTCCTCTTTATCTTTCAGAAATAGGACTTTTACTTCCTCACCGAGGCTGTGTTGAGACTTTTTCTGGGTATTTGGTTTACCAGCATTGAAGGGGTAGTAATCACAAATCTTGAGAAGAACAAGCATCATCTCAGGTGGCAGCTTCTCAGCTGAGGTCATTGAATGGTCTTTGGACAAATGGAGTCTGTTCTCTAAAGAAGGAAGGAGTTTCTTTGGCCATCCAGAAGCATTTAGAAGAACTGTTGTGCTTAGTGTCCTCAAATTTGTCTACTTAGATACCTCAGGGGTCCACTCTTTCCCTATCAGACCTCTAACTTTGACGTAGGACCCTTGATAAGACTCTTCTTTTAGTCTTCTTTGCAGCACTGATTTATAATAAGATCCTAGTCCTGATTTCTCCTTTGCTTTTTGCTTCTCTTCTTTTCACAGCTATTTGTAAGGCCTCCCCAGACAGCCATTTTGCTTTTTTGCATTTATTTTCAATGGGGATGGTCTTGATTCCTATATTCTGTACAATGTCATGAACCTCTGTCCATAGTTCATCAGGCACTCTATCTATCAGATCTAGCCCCTTAAATCTATTTCTTACTTCTACTATATAATCATAAGGGATTTGATTTAGGTCATACCTGAATGGTCTAGTGGTTTTCCCTACTTTCTTCAATTTAAGTCTGAATTTGGCAATAAGGAGTTCATGATCTGAGCCACAGTCAGCTCCCGGTCTTGTTTTTGTTGACTGTATAGAGCTTCTCCATCTTTGGCTGCAAAGAATATAATCAGTCTGATTTTGGTGTTGACCATCTGGTGATGTCCATGTGTAGAGTCTTCTCTTGTATTGTTGGAAGAGGGTGCTTGCTATGACAAGTGTGTTTTCTTGGCAAAACTCTATTAGTCTTTGTCCTGCTTCATTCCGTATTCTAAGGCCAAATTTGCCTGTTATTCCAGGTGTTTCTTGACTTCCTACTTTTGCATTCCAGTCCCCTACAAAAAGCAAAATGGCTATCTAGGGAGGCCTTACAAATAGCTGTGAAAATACACCCCAAATTTCAGTTTGACAGCATTCTTTATCGTGATGTGGGACTCAGAAACACATCAAACCTAGAGCCAACTTTAGCCAGTGACATTTTAACTAATGAAAGTCAAGAAAATATTAATCATAAAATATTGATCATCCTTAGTTTTAATAGTTCATTTTCCAAAATATTAATAGGGGTTCTCTTGTATAGAAAAATTGATTTTGCTTTAACTATCCGTTGTTATACTGGAGCTTTATTGGAGGCTGACTTATCCTCAGCTTACATTTAGCTCACTCCGACTTATTTGGCTTATTCAGGGATGTGGATTCCCTTTCACCAAACCAATTCTAAGTGATAAAAACCCCTACAGCTGTTCTTTCTTTGCCAGAGGCTTTCCATGGTTTTTAAAAATCTTAGTTTTAATAGTTCATTTTCCAAAATATTAATAGGGGTTCTCTTGTATAGAAAAATTGATTTTGCTTTAACTATCCGTTGTTATACTGGAGCTTTATTGGAGGCTGACTTATCCTCAGCTTACATTTAGCTCACTCCGACTTATTTGGCTTATTCAGGGATGTGGATTCCCTTTCACCAAACCAATTCTAAGTGATAAAAACCCCTACAGCTGTTCTTTCTTTGCCAGAGGCTTTCCATGGTTTTTAAAAAAAGAATGGACTCCTCTCTCCACTTAAGGACTAAATTTTCCTTGGTTTCTCTACATAAAGAAGAAATTGGTTTTTCTGTTTCATGTGACAAAACTTGAGAGAGAAAGATGTGGGAAGGGGGAGTCCTTTCATGATGTCATGAAATACTTATCAAGTATTTTTACTGACTGATTTCCTACACCAGGTCCAGCAGGATTTCTTATAAAAAGTAGCAGTATTTGATACTTGGTTTCTGCCAAAATCTATCTGTTCTAAAAAGTATGATCTAAAAGATCATATTTTTTCAAGCAACATTTTACACAGATTCAAATGAAGACGGCTTCTCTCAGAGGCTTCTCAGAAGTCAATTTTATTACATTATTTAATTATGGAAGATATAATACGATAATAATATCATCTTATTTCTTTGTAAAGTTTGTAGTATATTAGGTGGTAATAAGACTATGTATACAGAAAATTGGGAGGGAAAGGAAGTATGGAAGAATGTGAAGGGTTTTGCAAATATCTGAGTAGCTGAGCTATTTCAAATCCTAAAAGATGATGCTGTGAAAGTGCTGCACTCAATATGCCAGCAAATTTGGAAAACTCAGCAGTGGCCACAGGACTGGAAAAGGTCAGTTTTCATTCCAACCCCAAAGAAAGGCAATGCCAAAGAATGCTCTTTCTCAGAAGTCAATTTTATTACATTATTTAATTATGGAAGATATAATACGATAATAATATCATCTTATTTCTTTGTAAAGTTTGTAGTATATTAGGTGGTAATAAGACTATGTATACAGAAAATTGGGAGGGAAAGGAAGTATGGAAGAATGTGAAGGGTTTTGCAAATATCTGAGTAGCTGAGCTATTTCAAATCCTAAAAGATGATGCTGTGAAAGTGCTGCACTCAATATGCCAGCAAATTTGGAAAACTCAGCAGTGGCCACAGGACTGGAAAAGGTCAGTTTTCATTCCAACCCCAAAGAAAGGCAATGCCAAAGAATGCTCCAACTACTGCACAATTGTACTCATCTCACACACTAGTAAAGTAATGCTCAAAATTCTCTAAGCCAGGCTTCAGCAATACGTGAACCGTGAACTTCTAGATGTTCAAGCTGGTTTTAGAAGAGGCAGAAGAACCAGAGATAAAATTGCCAACACCTGCTAGATCATTGGAAAAGCAAGAGAGTTCCAGAAAAACATCTACTTCTGCTTCGTTGACTATGCCAAAGCCTTTGACTGTGTGGACCAATAAACTGTGGAAAATTCTGAAAGTTATGGGAATACCAGACCACCTGATCTGCCTCTTGAGAAACTATGCAGGTCTGGAAGCAACAGTTAGAACTGGACATGGAACAACAGACTGGTTCCAGATAGGAAAAGGAGTACATCGAGGCTGTATAAACACTGGGCTGGAAGAAGCACAAGCTGGAATCAAGACTGCAGGGAGAAATATCAATAATCTCAGATATGCAGATGACACCACCCTTATGGCAGAAAGTGAAGAAGAACTAAAGGGCCTCTTGATGAAAGTGAAAGAGGAGAGTGAAAAAGTTGGCTTAAAGCTCAACATTCAGAAAATAAAGATCATGGCATCCGGTCCCATCAGTTCATGGCAAATAAATGGGGAAACAGTGAAAACAGTGTCAGACTTTATTTTGGGGGGCTCCAAAATCACTGCAGATGGTGATTGCAGCCATTAAATTAAACGACGCTTACTTCTTGGAAGAAAAGTTATGACCAACCTAGACAGCATATTAAAAAGCAGAGAAATTACTTTGTCAACAAAGGTCCATCTAGTCAAGGCTGCGGTTTCTCCAATAGTCATGTATGGACATGAGAGTTGGACTATAAAGAAAGCTGATCGCCAAAGAATTGATGCTTTTGAACTGTGGTGTTGGAGAGGACTCCTGAGAGTCCCTTGGACTACAAGGAGATCCAACCAGTCCATCCTAAAGGAAATCAGTCCTGGGTGTGCATTGGAAGGACTGATGCTGAATCTGAAACTCCAATACTTTGGCTACCTGATGCGTAGAGCTGACTCACTGCAAAAGCCCCTGATGCTGGGAAAGATTGAGGGCAAGAGGAGAATGGGACGACAGAAAATGAGATGGCTGGATGGCATCACCAACTCAATGGACATGAGTTTGAGTAAACTCCAGGAGTTGGTGATGGACAGGGAGGCCTGGGGTGCTGCGATTCATGGAGTCGCAAAGAGTCGGACACGACTGAGCGACTGAATTGAACTGGAGTAGCTTACTCCCTCTTCTTTGTCTTTTCTTAAATATCACCTTTTAGTGAGGCCTGCCTTGATCACTGAAACATGTCATTTTTGATCCTCCACAAAGAATTCTACACTCTCTTTTTTATAAGATTTAAGGCTGAATTTATGTCTTTATTATGTGCATTGCTTATTATCTGCAACCTCTTACTCCATGAAGGCAGGCATTTTTGTCTATTTGAGTCACTACTGTATCCCAAGATTTTAGAACACTGCATGACACAGAATAGGTGCTCAATAAATATATATGGAATGAATGAAAAGTGTAGTCAGAGACGGTGTCTCCGAAAAGTTAACAATGAGGAAAGATGTGAGACTGGAGAGGGAGTGAGCCCTCAAAGTAGATGCATGCCTGGAATGTTGAAGCAGCAGCAATTCCACTGCAGTTGCAGTGGAAAAGACAAGAATGAGAACAGTGGAAGAGGAAGGGAAGTTAAGAGACAAGATTGTATAGTCTATGGCTCATTATAAATACCTCTGCTTTTACTGAGAGTGAGAGAAGCCTTTGGAAAGATTAGGGCAGAGCTGAATGACAATTGTTCGTGCTTTTGAAAGGATTTCTCCAGCTGGCCACACTGTTGAGAACAGGCTACAGGGGGGAGGGCAGAAAGTGGGAAAACCGGTTACCAGGATGTTGCAATAGTCCAGGAAGGAGATGACAGTTACTTGGCCAAATAGGTGGTTGTAAAAAGTGGCTAGATTCTGCACACATTTGAAGACAAAGGTGATGGGATTTACTGACAGACTGGATGTCGGGTACAGAGAGAAAGAAATTCATAGCAACTTCATTCAAGATGTTTGACCACAAAAAAGTGGTTGGATACACACGCAGTGATGAGATGTAAAGACTATGTGAGGCATTATTGGTGGGGGAGGGGAGGGTAGAAAAAAGGCTGAAAGCCCTTTTTTTCTGCTAAATACTGATTCTGAGTGTCAAAACAATTCAAATTTCTTGCCTTAATTTATTTTCCCAAGTTCTCGGGTAGTTTATGCTGTGGACTTAACTTAAGGCTTCACAGGGACCCTCAATGACTGCTACTTTTGGGGGCTTCCAATATTACTACCCTGGAGCCTTTCCAGAACCCCAGAAACTTTCTGGGATTGCATATGTGCTAAGTTGCTTCAGTTGTGTCCGACTCTTTGCAACCCTACGGGCTGTAACCTGCCAGGCTCCTAGGTCCATGGAATACTCCAGGCAAGAATACTGGGGTGGGTTGCCCATTTCCTACTCCAGGGAATCTTCTCACTCTTGACCTAGGGATCAAATCCACATCTCTTGCTTCTCCTGCACTGGCAGGTGGGTTTTTACCTCTGGGCCCCCTGGGAAGCCCTATATATGCATACATATAGTTGTTGTTGTTTGTTTTAAATACAGTTTGTGTTGGAGATATTCACTCAAGTGATGGAGCTCCAATTTGAGAGTGACTTACCCACAGTCCTCCTGTATGAGACAGTGACCTCAAAGGGTACAGCATGCACATCACCTGGGTCTCGCTGTTCCATAGACCGTTAGCAGTCAGCTTCGGATCTCATTTCCAGTTGCCGAAAACTGTTTAAAATTTTTAAAAAAAGAAAAAGAAAGAAGACAACTGAGGTAATATAACACCTTTATCACTTCATGAAGCTGATATTCTCCCCTTAAAGAACTGCAAAATGAGGTGAAAGGCGGGCAGCTTTTCTAGGACAAAGAATAAAGAACGAAAGAGACAAATAGAAAATATCTGGCTGGGGCCACACAGTCAAGCCAGTTTGAGGTGAGAGAGAATGAGGGAGTGAGGACAGAGCCCGGCGGTTGCTTGGGCGTGGGGACTGGCTTACCGCCTAGACTGCGTTTCCGGTCAAGCCAGGCAATGACAGAGACCTGAACGTTTCCATTTGCTCCTGTGGCACTGGGGCTGGAGTGCCTCCATCCGGGTCCTACAAAGTCACTCCAGCTCTGTTACTGTGTAACAAATTACTCCCAAATTGAGCAGCTTCAAACAACATTCACTACAATTTGTGGGTTCACATCTGGCAATGGCTGTCCTGGGTGGTAAGACATTAGGGTCTCAAACGGAGGCCTCAGTTCCCTGAAGGTGCCACCTCAGCTGGAGAAACCCCAACCTTGGCTTCCAGCCACTCGGCCCCTCCACAGGGCTGCTCGCTGCCCTGCAGCCTGCCTCACCCAGCTTGCCATTCAGGGAAGAAGCCATACAGTCCCAGTTGAAAGCGGCCCCCTCACTTCTGCCACGACGTCCGTCACCAGACTAACCCTGCTAGTGTGAGAGAGGACCCCACGAGGGTGACACCAGAAGGTGGGCATCCTCTGGGACTACGTGGGAGGCTGACAACAGCAAGCCAGTTTTATCAATTCCCATGTTTTCTGGCACAACACTTTGTATACAGTCAAGAAATGAATAACGCAGTGTTTGTTAAACAGTGTTTTGCTATTCCGGCAATCTGTCAAATAAACGAGGCGAATTGTTCCCAGAAGGCCCACGCACCAAATCTGCGCATGCTCAATCCCATACGCCGCCCTCTGTACGCACGTTTTCACATTCGCAGATTCAACCTACTGTGGGTGGAAACTTCGAATCTGCGGATACAAATGCCAACCGGAAACACCACGGGCTAGCGAGTCCTTGTGGAAGTGGATCCATGCAAATGAAACCCGGGTTGTTCAATGGTAAACTATTTTCTTGCGTAAGGAAGGTGGGATAAAGAATTTTCTTCAAAGCTATTCACACATATTTTGCATTTAATGTTGACACTGTCTCGATCTTATTATGTGACCCTGGAAAGTTTTTTGTTCTTTAATTTTCTTTTATCTGAAAACTGTTTCTTTACCTTAATGTTCCTGGTACTAATCTAGTGCAAGACATGTGTGTGCATGCTCAGTCCCGTCTGACTCTTTTTGTAGCTCGCCAGCCTCCTCTGTCCATGGGATTTTCCAGGCAAGAATACTGGAGTGGGTTGCTGTATTCTACTCCAGGGGATCTTCCCCACTCAAGGATGGAACACACCTGTTCTGCACCTGCAGTCAGATTCTTTATCACTGAGCCACCTGTGAAGCCCAGTGCAAGACACTCAGGGTTTCCATTCTGGCACTATGACCTTGAGCTTCTAAGGTCTTTATGTCCTGCATCTGAAAAATGGGGGCAAGAATAGAATGCCCCTTAGTGTGTTATAAAGAAAATGAGATATAGGAGCACTTTTTTAACAGGAAAACGTTATGCAAATACAGCTGATTATCTTTGACGTTGAGATTACACGTTTGTTGTTGATGACCCAGAGAACAATCTTTGCTGCGCCCTACTGGCAGCCATGTTCTCCTGGGAACGCTGTTCTAGAAATAAATCGTCTTTGCTTTCATTACTCTTTGAGGCATGCTTTTCTTTTGACATGCTTAATATTTTGTGTAGACTGCATGAACTCATTACATAAGTAATACATAGAAAATAAGCAAGCAAGGTTTAATTATTCTGTGATTGCACTTTCTTGGACTTTTCCATTTCTTGGCCCTTGTTAAGCTGAAATGTCCTGAGTGCCCTCCTTGTGGGCTTCCCAGGTGACAGGAGTGGTAAAGAACCTACCTGCCAATGCAGGAGTCGAAAGAGACTCCGGTTTGATCCCTGGTTTGGGAATATCTCCTAGAGAAGGGCCTGGCAACCTACTCCAGTACTCTTGCTTGGAGAATCCCATGGACAGAGGAACCTGGCAGGCTACAGTCCATGGGATCGCAAAGAGTCACACACAACTGAACAACTAATGACAAAACAGGTGGTAATAAGTTTTTTGATGTTATGGTGAAGTAATTCTTCTGCTTGGGAGTTGTTTTGACATTCGGGTTCAATAATAAATAGATGCACTGTGGAGTCTCTTTGACCTCATATTTAATCTTAATCCTGAACTAGATTATTTGGGGGGAAATGAGACATATGACAGATGACAATTGTGTTTCATTTATAATTAAGTATATGGAGTCTTGTTCCTCCTCGTGAAGGGTTGCACAATTTTTGCTCCAAGAAAAGCATCCAAGTGTCTTATTATGCTCTTATTTTTCCTAGTGATCCAAAATATTTTTTCTTTTGCTATTGATTTTTATATGGAACTTTTCCTGCCTGGGCCAGCGTGAGGAACTCCGCCCACGGCAAAGGTCATGAGGAAGGAGCCTTCGCATACGAAAAGGCATGATCAAGCCTCAAGAAACTCCCTGTTCCCGAGCATCTACCCCAAAACCAGAGTCTGTTTTGTGCTCTCACCTACATCTCTGACTTTACGGGGGGGCTCTCCCCCATAACCATTTCTCTCGGAGAAGAAGTAAACGTGCAGCTCCAAGTTAATAAAAATTCCTGGGCGTGACAAGAGTGTTTCAATTTACGAACTCTGAAGTTTATCTAGCCCACCTGTATAGGTTCATCTGGCCGCATGTGATTGTTTACAACACCCCCAACTGTGAGAGGCACGAGATGTTTTGGACTTACTAAAAGCAAATTCTTTTGGGAAGTTAGAAATTATTAGTATAGTGGGTTGGTTGGGAATTATATTGGTGAAGGGTTTTTTCATTTGTTGTGTCAATAATCGCTGCTAATTCCCTGCCCTGGGTGGGACAAGGGTGTCTCAGGTCAAACCTCTCTGCTGACACATGATTGTTTACTACCTCTCAACCATAAACAGCACAGAGATTTTGGAGTATTTTGAGAGTCTTAATTAGCATAGGGCTTTTTCTCCCTGTTGAGTCAATGATTGCCGCCAAGCCTCCAAATCCTTAGGCAACTGGGAATATATTAATCAATGTATTTGGAATATGGAAAAGGAAATATAGTAGTTTTTAATGTTAGCAATACTAGACTTTTTGAGTTAATGAATTTTCTCTTTTGTTATAGATCACTGTACTTTGTTAAAAATCACTGTGTCCTTGCTATGTAAAAATGTAACTTTATCACTATCTTAAGACTAAGTAGATCTTAAGGAACATTGGTGAAAGGATTTTCATTTGTTGGGCTGATGTTTTGCTGCTAAATCTCCATATTCCCTGTCTTTATAATAAATATAACTAGCATATAGGAGGAATAAGTATTAACCTTTAAGATTGATGAAGTTAACCTTAGGTTAAATAAATTCCTTTCTTGATTGTAACTCGCTACACCCTCACCCTACAGGAATGCAACTTTATTTGGAGAGTGGTGCCTGGTTTAAGAAAAAACACCCTTGGAAAAAATAAGTTTTTTGGTGATCAGAAAGAAAGGGTCGTAAATGTCAGCAAGCCTCATGGCCAGAAGATGATGTAAAAACCCCTAAGACCTTTTTTTTTTTTTAATGTAAAGCACCTGATTTTGATAAAGGTCAGGACTGCTGACCTCCGTGTGACTCTGTATTCATCCCTATATATAACAAGAAACCTGAAAAATAAAGAAATGGGATCAGTTCCTGGAAAGACTGACTCCTCCATGTCGTTTCTTTCTTGCTCCTCGTTCTTCTGGCTGAATTCCCATCTGGAGCATGGATGCTATTCCACATAAACCAAGTTACTCAGCCTCTTTTTCTCCACTAATTTTCCTACTACACTAGCCATTTCTAATCTCTCTATATATCTGTAATTAAATATGTATTTTTCCAAGGACACTGACTCCGTCCCCACCTTCGAATCTCCTTGAATCCACTGGGGCTGGACCCCAGCATTTTCCAGGTGTTAGACTGAAGATTTTAGTTTAACCTTACAGACTGACCTTTTCTCTTCAAACACAGGATATTGGTTTCAAGTTCTGAAAATATAATATTAAAGATTGACTTTTCTGAATAAATTCTGAGAAAGTACACCTTATAAATGAGTTAATTTACACACAGTGTATTACCAAACTCAGTTTCAGCGTCTTTACTATTCGAAAGCCAATACTCAAGTGTTGGTTGGAAAAGAAAATGTTGCTTTATTCAGGAGCCCAGCCACCTGGAAAGAAGGTGAGTTCGTGTCCAGAAACCAACTCTGAAGATTTTGGTCAACCATGAACGTTTTTAAAGGGAGAATAATTTGGATAGGGAGTCAGAGATAATTATCTTCCACTATATCCAGGCACATTACCATTATTAGTCACTTTATAGTCTGTATGCTCATGTGTACAAAGTCACTTCAGTCATGCCCAACCTGTTGTGACCCTATGGACTGTAGCCCACCAGGCTCCACTGCCCATGGGGTTCTCCAGGCAAGAATACTGGAGTAGATTGCTGTGCCTTCCTCCAGCATTGGCAGATGGGTTCTTTACTACTAGCGCCATGTGGGAAACCACATCTGAAGTCTCAGTTCAGTTCAGTTCCTCAGTCGTGTCCGACTTTTTGCGACCCCATGAATTGCAGCAAGCCAGGCCTCCCTGTCCATCACCAACTCTCAGAGTTCACTCAGACTCACATCTATCGAGTCTGTGATGCCAGCCAGCCATCTCATCCTCAGTCGTCCCCTTCTCCTCCTGCCCTCAATCCCTCCCAGCATCAGACTCTTTTCCAGTGAGTCAACTCTTCTCATGAGGTGGCCAAAGTACTGGAGTTTCAGCTTTAGCATCCTCTCTGAAGCCTACGGAATAAATATTATGCCCATGTTACACTCAAGGCAACTAAGGTCCTCAAAGATGGAGTGATGTGGCCAGTAGCACAAAGTTAGTGAAAATTTCATTAACTCTTCTTGCTCTTAACATATGAGATACTTATCAAAGTCTAAACTTTAATACCGTAGCAGCATTAGTTAGAACTGTTAACAAATAGCTTTAAATGAAAAGAGTTGTGTCTTGGTCTGAAACCCACAGTTCATTCTATTTTAGTATATATAGCCTATTCCAATGGACTGCGAAAAAAATCAGTTTAATCCCATGTTTTCTCTTTCTATTAGTATTTTCTAGTTGTACTTAAACTATGTTTTTACACTTTCATTCCATCATGAGTTTCTTGAGAACAATGGTTAGTTGATATTCATGTTTGTCTTTCTGACACTATATTTCTGCCATTCAGGCAGATAGGGCTCAATAAATATTTATTAAGCTGAATATTTGAAATTCACATGCAGAAAAAATGCTTAGTGCTTAAGTACTATTTATTTTCCTCTTATCACTAAATCTCTGCATTATTTTCTGCTTTTTGTTTCCTATAAAAACCTACAATGACTGGCCAAGGAAATTTTCTTTATTACTATCATGAACTTTGTATTTTTAAATTCAAAGTTGGCAAACACACTCTGAAGACACTATAATAATATATTTCTCTGAGAAATGTGAGTAATATTCAGAGCAAAGAGCTCACATACTCATAGATTATACAAGACAGCCCTTCATTCAAGCCAATAGGTATTCACTTTGGGGAGTAAAGAAGAGACTGGAAGAATTAGAGGAGGAAGAGGAAAAGTAGAAATAAATAGCATGTTGGTAAGAGAGGACCCTTTTTTTCTGCAGCTGTGAGCCCCAGACTAAGAATAATAAGATAGGCAGCACTACTAGTTTGTAATATAACTATAGGAAAGAACATTTAAAAAATTTTAACAGCAGCATGTGTATATTTTGTGGCAAAAATGTTACTTTCAAAAAGTGATGAATGTGTTCAGTTTTGTTTTCCCTTTTTTGATGGATTAAGAAAGGCATTCCCAGTAATTCGCTGATGGTCCAGTGGTTAGGACTCTGGGCTTTCACTGCCATGGGCCCAGTTTGAACCCTGGTGGTGGAACTAGATCCCTCATGCCACAAGGTGCAGCCAAAATAAGAAGGAAAGGTAGTCCCCCTTACCTCCTTACCCATTATCATTCCTCTTACCCAGGCTAGAGTCAAGTATTTGCCAAGTTTCAAGACATCACTTTTTTTTTTACCCCTAAGGGTCTAGATCTGATATATAGAGTGCCTGATAAACTATGGAATGAGGTTCATGACATTGTACGGGAGTCAGGGATCAAGACCATCCCCATGGAAAAGAAATGCAAAAAAGCAAAATGGCTGTCTGGGGAAGCATTACAAATAGCTGTGAAAAGAACAGAGGTGAAAAGCAAAGGAGAAAAGGAAAGAAATACCCATCTGAATGCAGAGTTCCAAAGAATAGCAAGAAGAGATAAGAAAGCCTACTTCAGAGATCAATGCAAAGAAATAGAGGAAAACAACAGAATGGGAAAGACTAGAGATCTCTTCAAGAAAATCAGAGATACCAAGGGAACATTTCATGCAAAGATGGGCTCGATAAAGGACAGAAATGGTCTGGACCTAACCGAAGCAGAAGATATTAAGAAGAGGTGGCAAGAATATACAGAAGAACTGTACAAAAAAGACCTTCAGGACCCAGATAATCGCGATGGTGTGATCACTCATCTAGAGCCAGACATCCTTGAATGTGAAGTCAAGTGGGCCTTAGGAAGCATCACTATGAACAAAGCTAGTTGAGGAGATGGAATTCCCGTTGAGCTGTTTCAAATCCTGAAAGATGATGCTGTGAAAGTGCTGCACTCAGTATGTCAGCAAATTTGGAAAACTCAGCACTGGCCGCAGGACTGGAAAAGGTCAATTTTCATTCTAATCCCAAAGAAAGGCAATGCCAAAGAATGCTCAAACTACTGCACACTTGCACTCATCTCACATGTTAGTAAAGTAATGCTCAAAATTCTGCAAGCCAGGCTTCAGCAATACATGAACTGTGAACTCCCTGATGTTCAAGCTGGTTTTAGAAAAGGCAGAGGAACCAGAGATCAAATTGCCAACATCCACTGGATCATGGAAAAAGCAAGTGAGTTCCAGAAAAACATTTATTTCTGCTTTATTGACTATGGCAATGCCTTTGACTGTGTGGATCACAATCAACTGTGGAAAATTCTGAAAGAGATGGGAATACCAGACCACCTCCCATCCCTCTGGTTTGCTCCAGAGCACCAGCTTTGCGTGTCCTACTTCATTGCATGGGCTTTAATTTGATATATATGTTAATAAACATTTGCTCTTTGCCTGTGTCTGTGGGAGGTAAAGGAGAAGTATTGGACATAGCTCCTGAGTTTCCGCTAGACCAAGAGAACACCCAGAAGGTACGGACAGGGTATTGTGAAGCAGAAAGACATTGTCAATCTATCTAGGCAAGGAGTTACCCCAAAGATGTCATCTACAGAAGGTGTTAATATTAGGGTCTAGCGTATAGTGAGGCGAGGCAGTGGTAGGGGCCCAGCTAAAGCCTCTATCCAGAACAGGATACAAAAAGTGAGCAGCCTGCTCCTGTGCCTGCTCAGTCGAGACACCTGTATGGTGATGGCAGCCATCATAGGCTTCTCCCTCAGTAAACATACCTGTGAAAGCTCTTGACTTTGTAGTGAAAATCAAAACCCAAAGTGAATGAATATATATGATCAAAAAAAGCCAGAGTTGTTCAGTTAAACATCACACTGACACCTGTATACATACATACAGGATTTAAAAATAATTTACGCGTATATTCTCCTGGCTGATGCTAGTGTTCCTCATGAATTCCTTCTCTTTAGGATATTGCCAAAGCCATCAGCCAGGCAGCATGACTTATTTCTGCACAAATTCTGGAAGGTGTAGCTCTCCTTACTATAAATTCATTGTGCAAAATGCAATTAAGTGAATTCTCCCTCCTCCTGTTGCTAGTCCCACAGGCTTCTGGCTTCTAGCAGGAAAGGATTGACTTTACTTAGAAGAACCCTTTTCTGTGGCTTTGTGTCTCCTTCCTCTCTTTTACTATCTACTTTTTCTACTAGTAGTAGCAAGTGTTAAATGGATTCGGCTTGTTGCCTTGCCAAAATAGTGCTGTTGAGCTGGTTAATCTTCAGTATAGCTGTAGCCCACCTGCAGATTAGCAGACACTTTTGGCTTGGTTGACACGAGAAAGAGTGAAAGGAACTGAAGACAAGACCAACATACAAGAGAAGCTAGTATATGACAATGCATGGCCCAATGCTTGATTATGTGATAACAGAATATGAGCAAAATCATGTGAGAAGGCTTTGTAATGCAGGGAGATGTGAGTGTGGTATTGGAGTCTAGGTGATGATCATGTAAATTTCGATAGACAGGCTGGATGTGGAAGGAGGATGGAGGAGTCATATTTCCTAGGAAGGCAATGTGATGCAGAGCAAAGAGCAGGAAGCTACAGTCCTTTCTTCATGCACATATTTAGTGAGAGCTGTTATGTACAGGCACTGTGCTGGGTCTAGGCCCATGGGTAGTGAACTCAAGTCCCCACTCCGTAGAGGATTCATGAGCTAGGATAAGACTTGTGTTTAAACTGGACGCTACAAATTGTCTTGTTCACATGGAGAGAATTTCTCAACCTCTTTGAGCCTCAGTCTCCTTGTTTATAACCTGAATTATACTAATTCCTTGAGTTTGGTTTGGAGTAGAATAATGTAATGGATCACTTAATAAGATCTAAAATTCAATGCCAATTTTAGTTACTATTCCAACTAGCACGTGATAGGATGTATTGTTTTATGAATCGTGGATTTTAAAATATGAATTCTTGGAAGAAGAGAAAGTTGTCATCTGACTGGAGAAGGATCCAGTAAAATGCTGGCACTGAGCTTACTTGTCCTTCCTCTACCTGAGATCTAGATCTAGGAGGGCAGCCTTGGCTCTGGGCAGAATTAAAGGGGAGTGAGCAGAGTGAACGAAGATCATGGTATCTGGTCCCATCACTTCATGGGAAATAGATGGGGAAACAGTGGAAACAGTGTCAGACTTTATTTTGGGGGCTCCAAAATCACTGCAGATGGTGACTGCAGCCATGATATTAGAAGACGCTCACTCCTTGGAAGAAAACTTATGACCAACCTAGATAGCATATTCAAAAGCAGAGACATTACTTTGCCGACTAAGGTCCGTCTAGTCAAGGCTATGGTTTTTCCAGTGGTCATGTATGGATGTGAGAGTTGGACTGTGAAGAAGGCTGAGCACCAAAGAATTGATGCTTTTGAACTGTGGTGTTGGAGAAGACTCTTGAGAGTCCCTTGGACTTCAAGGAGATCCAACCAGTCCATTCTGAAGGAGATCAACCCTGGGATTTCTTTGGAAGGAATGATGCTAATGCTGAAGCTCCAGCACTTTGGCCACCTCATGCGAAGAGTTGACTCATTGGAAAAGACCCTGATGATGGGAGGGATTGTGGGCAGGAGGAGAAGGGGACGACCAAGGATGAGATGGCTGGATGGCATCATGGACTTGATGGACGTAAGTCTGAGTGAACTCCAGGAGTTGGTGATGGACAGGGAGGCCCGGCATGCTATGATTCATGGGGTTGCAAAGAGTTGGACACGACTGAGCGACAGAACTGAACTGAGCTGAGCAGAGTGAAAGGAGAAGAATAGCTCAACATAGTGACCCTGTATGTGAGACAACAAAAGAGACACAGAGGTATAGAACGGACTTTTGGCCTCTGAGGGAAAGGGTGAGGGTGGGATGATTTGGGAGAATGGCACTAAAACATGTATACTATCATACAAGAAATGAAGCACCAGTCTATGTTCAATACAGTATACAGGATGCTTGGGGTTGATTTACGGGATGATCCGGGGAGATGGTGTGGGGTGGGAGGTGGGAGGGGCTTCAGCATTGGGAGATCGTGTACACCTGTGGCTGATACATGTCAATGTACAGCAAAACCAATACAGTATTGTAAGTAGAATAAAGTATTAAAAATAAATAAATAAATAAACGAATAGCCAGAGATGGTGAATGAAACACTACAGAAGAAATGGCAGTTCCCAGCAGGTTATATGGTGGAGGGGAGGGACACAGATCACAGGAAGGGTGTCACTCACCTTGTGTTGAAGAATCTGGTGTGCTATGAGCTCTTGGGTGAGGTTGAAACAGTGTATTTTTAGAAAGTTCATCATTAGTAGTGCTGTTTCTCAAAGCCCACAAGTTGGACTGTGAAGAAGGCTGAGCAGCGAAGAATTGATGCTTTTGAACTGTGGTGCTGGAGAAGACTCTTGAGAGTCCCTTGGACTGCAAGGAGATCCAACCAGTCCATTCTGAAGGAGATCAGCCCTGGGATTTCTTTGGAAGGAATGATGCTAAAGCTGAAATTCCAGTACTTTGGCCACCTCATGCGAAGAGATGGCTCATTGGAAAAGACTCTGATGATGGGAGGGATTGGGGGCAGGAGAAAGGAAGGACCGAGAATGAGATGGCTGGATGGCATCATGGACTTGATGGACATGAGTCTGAGTGAACTCTGGGAGATGGTGATGGACAGGGAGGCCTGGCGTGATGCCATTCATGGGGTCGCAAAGAGTCAGACACGACTGAGCGACTGAACTGACTGACTGACAGTGTTTAAGATCAGCTACAGATACTATATTTCTTCCTGAGAGCTTAGGTTTAGAAGCTATGGCTTTCTTTCCTTTATGTCTTTAGAATTTTCTATATGGTTTATTGGTTCTAGTGACCAAAGTACCTTCATCAAGCTGCAATTAAGTCCTTGGGACTGAGCCATGTGCCTCTGTGGGAGGTAATTATAAAAGCTGGATTAATTTGCCATTGAATTATTTATGTAAACATAAATTTTGCAGAGGCAATTAAACCTCAGGTATTTCTTTAGGCATAGATAAATCAATTTGCATTGTGTTCATGCAGTTCATTTCAGAGGAAATGTTTGACAGGAAATAGAAATCTTTGTCAAAAGGCAAAATACCCTAAGAATCCATCCCTCCATTAATTTTCTTTGCTCTCTAAACATACCCTGTAAAGTAATTTTGTATTTTATTGTAATTCCTTCCAACTGCCAGAGATAATAAGTCAAAAGACATTGAGAGTTTTCTCTTGTCAATACCAGGAAGTCAATCTTCTGTCTATTTTGGTATAATTTAGTGCAGTGAGAATCAACTGATTTCACAGATATTAACTTTATCGAATATACAAACGGAAGTGTTATAGGGAAAATAATTTCTCAGTGAACAACGGAGATAACTTAGCAATCAGAAAATACAATCTCCTTTTGGTCTCAAAACTTACTCAAAGGCTGGAGCATGCCTGAAATCTAGGCCCCCCTTTTCCCCCACAAAGCAGTGATTTACAGAAATGAAACCTGCGGGATACATATTATGCAAACATTCTGGGGAAGTGAATCATAGCACAACCAAACTAAAATTGATGGAGCTGCAGTGAAAATAAAGTTATTAAATTTGTGGTGAAGGGGAAAATGCAAAAGGTACCACTCTAATGGTATCTCATTATAAAACCCATCCGCTGCCTGTGAAGAAGCCGTTGCTTGCAGCCATCACATCCTCTGCCCTTCTTCTCTCATCACATACTTTCAGCTCTGTCTTAATTTTTGGCCTTCCCTCATCAAGTCAGTCAAGATTTCAGATCTTTATTTTTACCCCAGCTCCAGTTTCAGCAGGGCATCATATGTATTTTTTCCTTATATACAGAGCCACCAAAGTCAGCTCACAGCCCTCATTCAAAGTCACTCTGACTCAACTCACGTGATATTTTCCAGAGCAACTGGATTTTTCATAAATCTAAGTCATCTTTATCTAGATCTTTCCTGGGGTAGACACATTGAAGTAGCCTAAGCAGAGAAGTCGAAGACTTCAAAGATGCTAATTGAAATGAATAGATTTATAGCATGTTAAAATAGAAGCTACAGGAAGGTAAGGACATCTCCTTATTGACTGAACAGTGAGAATCACTTTTGGTTCAAATTGGTGCTTTGCATATTATTGATTATAAATGACACATGACAGATTTCAAGAGCCTGGGCTGCCTTATGTGGGGGCTACAAGAGGAGTTAGAAGTGGAAGAGACAAGCTCAAGTTTACCGTACTTTCAGCTTCTATGGGAAGCTGGAACACAAGGTCTTAACCCCATTCTAGTCTATCCTCTCTTACATACGAGAGTGACTTTGTTGGAATGCAAATCTCATCATAGCATTCCCTGACTTAAGACAAATCTTTGGCTTTCCGCTGCTCTTGGTCTAAGGGACCAAGTCTTTACTATGGACTGACAGGCCCTGCGTGGCCGGGTCCCTGTCTGCCTGTCCAGATTTATCCTGCTCTAGGTGCTGCAGCCACACAGTCACTTCCTTGCAAACCCTGTACTTTTTCTGGCACTGGGCCCTGCACAGGCAACCTCATCCTCCTGGATACCCCTTCTCCCTCCCTGCCCTAATCCACTGCCTCTTACGCATTTTTCAGGTCTCAACACAAACTTCTTATCTTTAGGAAGAACTCAGATCTTTGCAATGTGTGGAGACTGTTCTCCATAAATTTCTTTCCTTCCTCATTGATCCAAGTTTTCTGAGCAAAAGACATGCTGGAATAGTAAACAGCCTTGGAGGCTTCCCAAGGGCTCAGTGGTAAAGAAACCACCTGCCAATGCAGGAGACCTGGGTTCGGTCCCTGGAGTAGAAAGATCCCCTAAAGAAGGAAATGACAACCCACTCCAGTGTTATTGGACGTCCCTGGTGGCTCAGATGGTAAAGAATCTGCCTGCCGTAGAGGAGACCTGGGTTCAATCTCTGGATCAGGAAGATCCCCTGAAGAAGGGAATGGCAACCCACTGCAGCATTCTTGCCTGGAGAATTCCATGGACAGAGGAGCCTGGTGGGCTATAGTCCATGGGGTTGCAAAGAGTCGGACATGACTGAGCCACTAACACTAACAGTTTGGAAGCTAGAGCTAGTGTTTCCCTCGAGAGAGGTTGGAGACATACCTGCCGGAGACGCCCGAGAGTAAATCTCTCCTCTTCCTTCTCCATTACAGAGTAGTAATGATTTGTCCCCTTCTCCTGTGGAAGAGATAGATTTATATTAATTTCACTTTCTTTCCGGAGGCATGGGTAGGTGGGCGACAGCCTTCTAAGAGCCAGTCTCCTAGAATCTGAGGCTTGTCTCCTGTGGTCTACCTCAGTGCAGAAGTAGGTAACATCCAGAAAATCCTGTTTCTCTGTGGCAATTGGGGAATAGGGGAGCGAAACAAAACACTGCCCTGGATGCTGTTTTGTAACAAATGATCATTGTTTCTAATCCAGGAGTCTTATCTTGCATTTTCTGCCATAATACTTATGTAAAACTGGCAGACTATCTTGTTAGCTTGCAAGTTGGATACAATTTCTGACCCTTCATGGTTTCCGATTTAACACACGCTGGTCAGATTCCGTCTGTCCTAGCATCGTGTGCCACTCATTTATGGTGTGTGTTACAGTCAACTTTATATTTATTCGGTGTTGATTTGAGAAATGTTTCTCCAAGTAGGAGGGCAGTATGTTGTATTTCCCCCCCTGTTGAATATCTTGCCCCTAAAACAGTGCCTAGTGCCAGCTTTATTTGTTAAATGTGGAAAGAGCTTAATTCTAACTTAGAAGAGGAGGACAGGCTTCATAGAGAAGGAGACACATGAAGGGGGCAGGAAATAGACAGTTGGAAACAGGATGAGTGTGTCTGGCAGTGGGAACAGAGAAGTCAGTGTTGGATGGAGCAGTGTGGGCTGTGGGACCTGTTCCCTGTGGCTTGGGTGTGGACCAGTGTGTTTGGGGGGTAATAATGACAAGGAAGTAGTTTTCTTGGCAAATGTCACTCTGTTTCTGAATGTAATAAAGCACAGAAAATTCCAAAGGCTAGGGAAATGAGAGATGGATGTGTTTATAGGGATTTCATTGCAGAAGGCTAAATAGGATCAGGAAGGGAAGGATTTAAAGGTGCCTAAGGATTTGGGGTCTTTTTTTGTTTTTCTTAACATTGTAAGTGAGGAAAATGATTTATAACTTACTTTTTTTTGTCTTTTTCTATGTGGTTGACGGGAGGAGGATGTTAGCTGAAGTATGCTTTATTCTTGAATTTAGTGATGGTTAATCCCAAGGCATTTTAGGGCCAGGAGAAATAAGAAAAATATTGGGACAGAAAGCAAAATAACTAGCTTTGGAAGACGACAGGAACTCTACTTTGTAAATGAGAAGGTGGGGCTGGGTGATTAGCCACAGCCCCAGTTCCATGTCCTCTCTGGGATCCAGGGTTCTTCACAGAGAGGGGATGTCGGTGTGTTCCTTGAGATGTGATGAGGCAGCTTTGAAGTAACTCCTCCAGGTACCAAATTAAAGTATAGATTGAGCTTAATTTGAACATTCCTGACAGAGTTAAAAATGCTTTTGTGTTTTCTTTACTTGTTCCTTAACTTAATTCAAAAATAGAATTGGGAATTAAGTGAGCGCTCTGGCAGTCTCCTAAGGAAAAAGTGTAAGAATATAAAATCATTTCTCAAAAACCTACAAGAAAATCTTTTCTCAGAAATCATCTTCAGCAATTCTATGTACAAAAAAATTATCTTTAATGGGACTGTCATGAATAAGCCTCTATCCTTTTTAATAATTTAGGGCCCTCATTAATCCTTGTTCTTTTGAACTTGGTAAAAATCTCTAGGGTTTTTGATTCATATAAAGCTGCTTGTCTTTTTTAGTAAGTGGCCATAGCTAGCTATGCCTCTTGAAAGTGATAGGGTTGGCTTTCTACGGCTCTCCAGTTTCTCACCTCAGTTTCTGTTGCGTGAGTATTCCTAGCTTGATTCTAACATCATTTCCCCCTTTCTATGCTGTGATCATTAATCTTTGAGAGTCCAGATGAAGCAAGCTGGTTGGAGGTATGTATAAAGTAAATGTAAATCAGATAGGAGTGATGGCTTAAGGAGCCAGATCAGTTAGGATCAGGTTGGGCTGCACATAATAGAAAAACCCAGAATAACATTATTAAACAAGACATATTTGTTTCTCACATAACGTAAATCAGGAAGTAGGTAATTCAGGGCTAGTATGGTGCTATGGCAGATTTTATTTTCTGAAGATGGCCATAACGATACCTCCTGCTTTTCTTAAATTGTGGTCTTTCCATTCCCTGTCCTTTTCCTTGAGAGGTGAATCTGAGACCCCTCTCCTTGTGTCTGGGGTTGCCTCAGCCAGTAGAGAGAGGGCAGCAGTGTGACACACGCATCTTCTGAGGCTATTGGGAGACTGCTCGTCTCTGCTGCCATGCTGCGAGGAAGCCCAGGCCACGCCGGGGAGCGTGAGCAGGACACTGGGCCAGGGGTAAACACAAGCCTTCACATACCTGAGTGCGGAAGCCACCAGCATGACTCCAGCCCCACGGGAGCAACCCTGAGCAAGAGCTGCCTCACCCAGCCGAGTCAAGCCCTGGAAACAGAAGACACAATGATAGTGTATAACTGCTGCTTTATGTGACTACATTTTGGCTGGTTTGTTACTCAGAAATATAAGATTGGAAGAGGGAGTCAAGAAAGGCATTAATGACATGGACTCCTTCCAGCTCTCTGCTCTGTTATCTCTAGCACGGCACTATCATCCTCATATATCAAGATGCTGCTAGAATTCCCTCTGCATTCCCAGCAACAGGATGGAGGCATGGAAGTTACCCTTTCAGGGTAACTGTTTAGAATTCCATACAATCCCATTTGTAGTCAGAAATTTAGTCACATGGTCACTCTGAGCAGCAGAAAAAAAGTATGTTACTGGCTCAGTCACGTCCACCTCTTTGCCACCCCATGGACTGTAGCCTGCCAGGCTCCTCTGTCTATGGGATTCTCCAGGCAAGAATACTGGAGTGGGTTGCCATGTCCTCCTCAAGGGGATCTTCCCAACCCAGAGATTGAACCTTGGTGTCCTGCATTGATGGTGAATTCTTTACCATGTGAGCCACTAGGGAAGCCCTTTAGCAGCAGGGAAAGCTGAAAAAGGAATCCTTTATTTTTTATTGTAATATACCCAGCTAAAATTTGGGCTTTTGGAGAATGAGCAGAATGGCTGTTGGATTAGACAGTTGGTAGATTTCAGATCTTTTCATGAGCCAATTGTATGAGTTTTAATGTGTGGAAACTGGCACTGTTTTACTCTATTCACAGTATTTGTGGTTGATGGATAGACGATTGAATAGAGGATTTGTAGTTGTAGTTCTGTCTACAACTTTCCATGTATCCTGTTATTTCTGTGTTTTTGTGGTAGTTGATAAGCAATGCCTAATAAAATTCCTTCAGATCTCCTCTTGAAACATCCACAGATAATCACCAAAAAATCGGTACCAAAGGCATAAACTTAGAGAAAAACAAACGTAGTTGAGACCAAGAAGGCTGTACTTTTACTACGACATGGTTGGGTTTTGGTTTTGAAAAACATTGCATGACTTCATATACTCCATCCTTGGAGCCAGAACAGTGGAGATAAGGGAAGACTTGGATGAAGACCAATGATCTCCCTTAATTTGGGGACTCAAATCCACAATCAATGCATCAGGGAACTGGCTATCACTGGCCTGAGAATCATCTTCTGAACCATCCACATCTGTCTGTGTTCCTTGAATCTTCCCCCTACCATGATTCTTCCCCTCAGACTTTCATTATGGGGTTGATTTAAGGAAGACAGCTTCCAGGACTTAATATAGCTGATAGGAGAATGCAGGATGGATTATGAGGACCTGTGTCATTGAAGATTCCATCACTTGAGAAAGGCCCTTATAAAGGCAGAACCAGGAAAAAGGGAGAGAGGCCAGAGCAGACCATGCTGGGGTGGGATGGTCTGGCCCCTCATGGTGAACTCTTCACTGAAAGACTCAGAAAACATGTAGGAGAAGAGTTCCCTTGATGACTGTTGGAAGGCAAGAGATTGGGTGTACTAATGTTCTCTCTGGGTTTAGATCAGAGAGAGGAAAGTGTCTAGTTCCCAAGTGGCCCCGGAAGTGCTGAGTGAGCCTCTCACCCTCCTCCCCTCTGTGTAAAGAGAGAGAGAGAGAGAGTACTCATCTCATTCAGAGGGCAGCAAACGAATCTCCCTTAGACTCAGTCACATGGAGAGAATTCACAAACATAAACCTTACCAAACCAATATCACACATTTATTTATTTATTTTTAAGGACATAGACAAAAAACGTTATGGGAGTTTCGCAGGGCCATTAAAGATTCTGTCTAATGTGTTTGCTGTCCCACAAGCATACCCACAGGCTTGTGTGATGAGAACTGATGTTCAGCATGAGAGCCCACAGACACTGCAAGATTTTCAGTCATCAAATATTCAATTATGTTCTCTATGTTCTATTTACTAAAGTGGAGAAGCAGACATTAAAAAAAGGATTTCCGTAATAAGAATTGGTTTTAGTTTCACAGACACTGTACTCTTCCTGGTTGCATTAGTTTGCTAGTGTAATTTAGAGTCCCACCAGAAAGCAACCCAGACGATGCCACGAACAAGTAGAAAATGTACATTTGCTTTGGGGTGACCTAGAAACAGAAAAAGATAAAAAATTTAACCTCTCCACAGTCTCCAGTCGTAACATTCCAATCCTCTCTTCATCTATCCTTTTATTGTTGGGTACACTTCCTTTTAACGTGGGTCAGTCGAGATAAATGGTTATAGAATTTACTTCGTTACTGCTCATTTTATTTTGCCGTTCAAATGTTTTGTTATGAACTGAATGCTTGGGTCCTTTCAAAGTTTACATATTGAGGTCCTAATCACCAAAGTAATAGTATTTGGAGGTGGGGGGCCTTTAGGAGGTAATTAGGGTTGGAATCATTCAAGCTGGTGGGGCCTCGGGAAAGATCTGTGGCCTTGTAACAAGAGGAGAAATCTTTCTTTCCTTGCCGCGTGAGCATACAGTGAGAAGGCAGCCACTGGCAAGAAAGGCACACAGTTCTCACCAGAAACTGAATTGGCTGGCATCTCAGTCTTGGGTTTTCCAGCCTGTAGAACTGTGAGAGGGCTTCCCAGGCAGCTTCAGTGGAAAGATTCCACCTGCCAATTCAGGAGACCCAGGTTTAATCCCTGGGTTGGGAAGATCCCTGGAGAAGGAAATGGCAACCCATTCCAATATTTTTGCCTGGGGAAATCCCATGGACAGAAGAGCCTGGAGGGCTACAGTCCACGGAGTCACAAAAGAGTCAGACAGGACTCAGTGACTAAATGATAACAGCACTTGTGAGAATTTATATTTCTGTCATTAAGCTGCCCAATTTATGATACTTAGTTATGGCAGCCCAAGTTAATATAGATTTCTGTCTAATAAAGATGCTGATGCTGATGGTAGCTAACATGTGGATTCTAGCCATTTGCTGTAAAAGTGACTCAGTCATGTCTGCCTCTTTGTGACCCCATGGACTGTAGCCTGCCAGGCTCCTCTGTCCATGGGATTCTCCAGGTCAGAATACTGGAGTGGGTAGCCGTTCCCTCCTCCAGGGGGTCTAACTGATCCAGGGATTGAAACCTGGTCTCCTACATTGGAGGCAGATTCTTTACCATCTGAGCCACTAGGGAAGACCAGCCAATTGCTAGGCATGGTCTCTGATGGCTTATGTGCAGAAATGCTTTTAATCGCCACATCAGCATGATGGGTCAGGTATTAGTCATTGGTCCTATTTGATAGAGAAGCAGAGGTTAGTTACTGAACCGAGGTCCTTTGGTCAGTAAGTGGTAGAGCTGGGATTCGAACCCAAGACTGTGATTGGAAGAACTCTGTACTTTTCCAAGACAGGTACAGTGCCTCAGTTCTGAAAGCCAGCAGTTAATAACTGTAGTCGGCATGCATATTACGCTTTGTTCTGTAAAGCTGTATCTGTTTGCATTTGCTTCTCTCGGCCTCTCCAGGAATGGCTGTTAACTGAACTCGCCTCAAGCGTAGGCATCCCTGGGTCACATGGAGTGCTTTTTCTTCACCCACCCTTTCCCCACCTTCCAGACACTCCTGGAGCCCACCCTCTCCTTTCAGGCCTCAGCATGTCATTGTAGGCTGGCTGTGTTCAATGCCAGGACACACGCTTGCTGTGGGCTTTTCTGGCTTCCGAAGCCCACATGCCCATCAGGCCCTGTTTATACCCTCCTGCTTCTCTCAACCAATGGCTGCTGGGAGTATAAATTCCTTGGCCCCCTTGCCCTGGGAGGCATGCTTCTGAGGATGTTCCCCATAGGCTTGTAAGTTCTCCCTCTGGGTGGTGTGACACTCTGATTGCTTATCGGGGTAACTTGCTTGAGTACACAAACTTTAGAGCCTGCCTTCTCTTCCCTTGTCCCCCACCCCTGAATAAAGTACCCATGCTTGAATTCCTTGTCTCACATTCTGCTTGAAGTGAAGTGTTAGTCATTCAGGAGTGTCTGATTCTTTGCCACCCTTTGGACTGTGGCCCACCAGGCTCCTCTATTAATGAAAATTTCCAGGCAAGAATACTGAAGTGGGTAACCATTTCCTTCTCCAGGGGCTCTTCCTGACCCAGGGATCGAACCTATGTCTTCCGCATTGCAGACAGCCTCTTTACCACTTGGGTCACCAGGGAAGCCTAGGGAAGAACCGATCAAGGTGGCCCTGTGTTCTTGGGTGACCATGATGATGTAGTTATCTGGCACTTCGCTGCTGCTGCTGCTAAGTCACTTCAGTCGTGTCTGACTGTGCGACCCCAGAGACGGCAGCCCACCAGGCTCCCCCGTCCCTGGGATTCTCCAGGTAAGAACACTGGAGTGGGTTGCCATTTCCTTCTCCAATGCATAAAAGTAAAAGTGAAGTCGCTCAGTCATGTCCGACTCCTCACGACCCCATGGACTGCAGAGTACCAGGCTTCTCCGTCGCATACTGCTATTCTAACTTCTCCCCCCAGTTATGTTGTGAGAGTATATTTTCCTCTTCCGGACACCTAGACTGTCATGTGTGTGTGTTTCTATATATTCATCCACACCAAGTGGCTTGTGAGATCATAGTTCCCCTACCAGGGATCAAACTTATATCCCCTGCCTTGGAAGCACACAGTCTTAATGGCTGGACCCAGGGAAGTCCCTGGGTCTTGTGTGTTTTCAATTCAAGAGGGATGTTAAGGGGATGGGCCAGCCTATTCACTGGAGCCTCTGGCGACAGGGCTGGGTGTGTGCAAACACACTGGGCCCTTACAGTGACTCACATAGCCCTTGCTGTGAACTGCTCATTCTCACTCTTAATCACATGCTCTCTTGAGATGCTTGATGAACTCTTGAGTGTGGGTTTGGTCACTCGTTTGAAGCACCGGTTATCTTGATAGCAGCAGCTCTCTCACCCTGATTTTGAATTTCCCCTGGAACTGAGTGCTTCATAGATGCTTCTCAGATGCTTGAGTTTGGAAGTGTGGATACTGTTTTTGATTTTGTAAGTTATTCCACATGTGCTGTGTGCTTTCCCTTGAATATCTGTCATAACTGGGGTTGTTATTTATTAAAAGTTATTATTAAAGTTATTTATCAAAAGTTCATTCAAAATTCCTAATTCCAAGTGTGTATTAGGGCTAAATGAAGGCTAGAGTTTATCTTTTGCAGATGAAAAAGGAAAAGAGGGCCTGTTGAATCTGCTATAAACAGGTTTGTCTGGGAAATACTTATCTAAGAGAAGATTTTCTTTCATTGTTTAAGCTGCTAGTTCATATACACTCATAAGGAAATCAGAAGCAGATGGAAACTTGGCTTCATTGCAGTTTTTACAAACTGTTCTTATTTACTAATGCAGAATGTTTACCAGGTGACACTGGTGTTTAAATGAATAAATACAGGAGGATTCATTCATGGCCAGGGTTCATGACACATCTCTGCACTCATGATGGTGTCATCCTGGGATCCCTGACTGGAATCTGGATTCTATGGTGCTGTGTTGTCTGTGTGTGTGCTTACTGAAGAAGGGAGAATTGGTTGAGCATGAACCTTACCTCATGGGTTGCTGTAATGTACACTTTTTGGGGCTGCCTGGCTCAGTACTCCAACCTGCTCTGATCCATAGTCAAGGACTCTCAGCTGCCATCTGCCATTTTTGGTCCCATATGACCTTGCTTTCTTGACAATGGCTAATGTTTTTTCAGTGATATCCTGTGACTATAAATTGAACCATCTAAATTCGCTGTCCTAGGAATTTTATAATTTGACCTAAAAGCAGTGAACCCACGAGTTATTAATGGGATATTAATTCCAACACTCCAGACATTGTCCACTGTGGCTGTACAGTAAGATCAACTGGGGAGCTCTCTCTCACCCTGATTTTGAATTTCCCCTGGAACTGAGTGCTTCATAGATGCTTCTCAGATGCTTGAGTTTGGAAGTGTGGATACTGTTTTTGATTTTGTAAGTTATTCCACATGTGCTGTGTGCTTTCCCTTGAATATCTGTCATAACTGGGGTTGTTATTTATTAAAAGTTATTATTAAAGTTATTTATCAAAAGTTCATTCAAAATTCCTAATTCCAAGTGTGTATTAGGGCTAAATGAAGGCTAGAGTTTATCTTTTGCAGATGAAAAAGGAAAAGAGGGCCTGTTGAATCTGCTATAAACAGGTTTGTCTGGGAATACTTATCTAAGAGAAGATTTTCTTTCATTGTTTAAGCTGCTAGTTCATATACACTCATAAGGAAATCAGAAGCAGATGGAAACTTGGCTTCATTGCAGTTTTTACAAACTGTTCTTATTTACTAATGCAGAATGTTTACCAGGTGACACTGGTGTTTAAATGAATAAATACAGGAGGATTCATTCATGGCCAGGGTTCATGACACATCTCTGCACTCATGATGGTGTCATCCTGGGATCCCTGACTGGAATCTGGATTCTATGGTGCTGTGTTGTCTGTGTGTGTGCTTACTGAAGAAGGGAGAATTGGTTGAGCATGAACCTTACCTCATGGGTTGCTGTAATGTACACTTTTTGGGGCTGCCTGGCTCAGTACTCCAACCTGCTCTGATCCATAGTCAAGGACTCCCAGCTGCCATCTGCCATTTTTGGTCCCATATGACCTTGCTTTCTTGACAATGGCTAATGTTTTTTCAGTGATATCCTGTGACTATAAATTGAACCATCTAAATTCGCTGTCCTAGGAATTTTATAATTTGACCTAAAAGCAGTGAACCCACGAGTTATTAATGGGATATTAATTCCAACACTCCAGACATTGTCCACTGTGGCTGTACAGTAAGATCAACTGGGGAGCTTTTGAAACATACTTAGTTGTGGGCCCCATGCCTGGAGATTTTGATGTAATCTGTCATAGTAAAGCCAGTACCTTGCTTGTTTTTCACATTTACCCATGTGATTCTATTATGTAGTCGAGGTTACATGGTCAGAAATAAGAAATTACCAGTGAAGTCCCTGGAGCGTCACAAAGTCCTACTAGTGTCCTTTTGATACGTTCTTTCTCTCTCTCCTTCAATGTCTCTGCATTTAGTCAGAGTCAGTGTTTATTTCTCACTACGCAAAGACTCTTAATATAGGTAATATCAGTCTCAGAATTACCATCTTTGAAATATTTTTGTTTATGGAAATATATCAGTTAGCCACATGCCTTCTTATTTTGCTGTTATGCATCTGAGTTTAAAAAATAGCTATTTAAAAATTTTCTAATATATTTTTTAAAGGGTCATGCATATTCCCTTAAGACATGACTATTTTGCTTCCTTAAGGTCTTCAGGAACTAATTCTATTTAATTATTTTAGCTTCCTTCCTATTTTTATGCCTGCATAATTCTTGTCACACTGGCCTGACTATAACTTTGGGACTGAACAATGAATATGGACGGCTAGGATGTGAGAGTGTGTGTATTTTAGTAGAAATGCAGTGCCAGTCCTCACCTTAATATGTTGTCAAATGCCTCATTTACCTTCCTTTCCTGGCTTTTTTCCTTATTTGCTCTACATGATTTCAAAGGTAGAAACCGAGCATTTTCTTGCTTACCATCAGTCTGAAAAGCAATTGCCAATAGGCTACACTGGTTTGTATCATCAGATATACATAGATTCACACATACACATGGTCGAATTTTAGTGCAGTCAAGGGGCCCAGGGTCTTTGGCGTGGCTGCCAGTGACCAGCTGAGACTTCTGATACCAGACTCAGTACATGTGTGTCCCCAGCTGTACTGACCAGCTGGCACATGGCACCATGCTGGCACAAGGGTCCTCTCCATTAGCCCCACAAACATGCAGTTCCACCCCGGATTGAACCAGGCGGCCCATTTGTCCCTCTGCACTGTCAGCAGAAATGTCCTTTCACAATGGCTTGCAATAATTTTGTCAGTGTGAAGGAGATCCATTTAATAACATAACTTACTTCAGAGCCTTAAGGTTCAGAGGAGCCAATGATTTTTTAAGTTGAATTATAGTTGAGGTACAATATTTTATCAGTTTTTGGTATATTATTATTACATTGTGATTTGACATTTGCATACAATACAAAATGATCACCATGAGTCTAATACCATCTGTCCCTATATAAAACTATTATATTACTGGCCATGTTCCTTATCCTGTGTATTACATTCTCATGGCTTACTTATTTTCTTCTGTACCATCTTAATTCCCTTCACCTATTTCACTCACCCTCCACCCACCTCCCATCTACAAAACACCCATTTGTTTTCTGTATCTGAGTCTGTTTATGTTTATTAGGGTTCACATATAAGTGAGATCAGATGGTATTTGTCTTTCTCTGACTTATTTCACTGAGTGTAATACTATTGATTTCCATTCATGTTGTCACAAATGGCAAGGTTTTTTTTTGGTGGCTAATACTCCCTGTGTATAGAGATAACAGCTTCTTTGTCCATTCATCTACTGATGGACACAGGCTGCTTCAGTATCTTAGCTATTATAAATAATGCTGCAATGAACATTGGGATGCATGTGTGTCTTGTTGAATCAGTGTGTTTGTTTTATTCAGATAAATACACAGAAGTGAAATTGCTGGATCCTATGGCTGTTCTAGTTTTAGGTTTTTGAGAAACTGTCATACTGTTTCCATAGTGTCTGTACCAATTCACATTCCCACCAACAGGAGGGCTGGGAGAAGTCAGTGATTTTTCACTGAAAATATTGGTCACAAATGAGGTTTAATAATGTTATTCCTATCTGAAATTCCATTACCTAGGACTGCAGTGAAGAGCTTTGTGAGTCAGTTGGATTCACCGGCTACGCTTTTTGATTTCGAATTACTGTGCTGCCTTGGATCAGAGGAGATGCCCATTATTCTTCTCATCTTTAGTGTGTGACACCCTTTGTAGTTTGTTTTAAAGTGAAGGATGGTAAACTGGGTTGGGAATCAAGAGGTAACCAAGAGATATATAATCAGGAGTCAAATATCTGCATTCATTTCTATCACAAGGGTTGAGTGACCTTTGATTTAAGTAGGCTACAATCTGATGGTGAAAGTAAGTCGCTCAGTGGTGTCTGACTCTTTGCGACCCCATGGACTATGCAGTCCATGGAATTCTCCAGGTCAGAATACTGGAGTAGTAGCCATTCCCTTCTCCAGAGGATCTTCCCAACCCAGGGATTGAACTGAGGTCTCCCACACTGTAGGCAGAATCTTTACCAGCTGAGCCACCAGGGAAGCCTAAGAATACTGGAGTGGGTAGCCTATCCCTTCTCCAGCGGATCTTCCCAACCTAGAAATCGATCTGGGGTTTCCTGCATTGTAGGTGGATTCTTTACCAGCTGAGCTACCAGGGAAGCCCTCAAATCTGATGGTAATTCACTAAAAACTTGCCAGAGCATTCATTACTGTGTCACTGAAAGATATCCAGCCATCAGGAGTTATCATTCCTTTGATACAAGCAAACAACAAAATATACTCAAGGCCTATCTCACGTGTAGTTGGGAATCATAGTATTTCTGGGAGGTGGGGGCTGGGGAACTAAACTGTTCCTAGCATGTCTGTCCATGTTTTTTTCTTGCTTATGCTTAATTGTCTGCTGCCCTTCATCTGGCCTCCTGGTCTGTTTCTTCCCTTCTATCCTTTCATCAATTCCACATATGAAAGACAATTTTGCCTTTAGTTTTCTACCACATTTCTAAGACATCTAAGACATCTCAGACCATGACTTTACTGAAAATCTAGAGGTAAAGTTTGTGGGTGGGGGTGCATATGTGTTATGGGCTAAATTGTACTCCCCCAATTTCATATATTGAAGCTCTAACCTCCAGTACCTCAAGTTATTGCTGTTGTTCAGTGGCTAAGTCGTGTCTGACATTTTGTGACCCCATGGACTGCAGCACGCCAGGCTTCCTTGGCCTTTACTATCTCCCAGATTTTTCTCAGATTTTTGTCCATTGAGTCAGTGACACTATCTAAACATCTCATCCTCTGGCACCCTCTTCTCTTGCCTTCACTCTTTCCCAGCCTCAGGGTCTTTTCCAATGGTGTCAACTTTTCACATCGGGTGGCCAGAATATTGGAGCTTTGACTTGGGCATCAGTCCTTGCATCGAGTATTCAGGGTTAATTTCCTTTAGGACTGACTGGTTTAATCTCCTTGTAGTCCAAGGGACACTCAAGAGTCTTCTCTAGTATCACAATTCAAAGGCATCAATTCTTCAGTGGTCGCCCTTCTTTATTGCCAACTCTCACATGCATACGTGACTCTGGAAAAGCCAGTTTTCAGTATTCAGATCTTTGTCAAAATAGGGTTTTAAAAGAGGTGATTAAGTGAAGTCAAAGGAGTGGGTCCTAATTCAACATAACTGATATCCTTATTAGAAGAGAAGATCAGACTCAGGTACATACCGAAGAGAAGATCGCATGAAGAGGGAGGAAAAGGCCACTTACCAGCCCCGGAGAGAGTCCTCAGAAGAAATCACCCCTGTCGACACTTTCATCTCAGACTTTTAGCTTCCAGCATTGTGAGAAAATTCTGTTGTTTAAGCCACCCAGTCGGGATAACTTGTTTTGGCAGCTCTGAAAAATGACTGCTGGGGGCTATTTCAGAGCAGAGAACTACGCAGGAAATGATTTACAGTTGAATAGCAGCCATCTTTATTTCACAAGTCTTGGCTTCCTTTACGCTGAAAATTTCTCCCAGCAGTCTTTTCTTCTGAAGATCTGGTCTTGTTTTCCCCACATTTGTCAGTGCCCTTCTTTCTCCTTCGACTTCCTTATCTTTCCCCAATAAAGAGGAGGAATGCTGACCTTTGTCAAAAAGAGATGGACTTCTCAGAGAGCACATGGCTAGGGGAGTTCTTGGTAGCAGACACAGAGGCCTGTCCGTTCCTATTAGATTTGACCGTTTCCAAGCCCTAGGTTTGGTGTCGGTTACTGAACCTCTTCATTCATCAGTGTCCTTACCTGTGTGTTGGGGGTAGTGTTGGCACTTATCTTTCTGAAGTTGTTTTGATGATTCAATAAAACAGCGCGTGTAAAGCACTTAGCAGAATGCTGAGCTCAACAAATACAAGCTGTTATGATGTCACCGTCCCACCAAAGTGGTGCATTAGTGGATGTAGCAAAAGGATGATAAATTGATGCGGGTGCCCAACCAGTCTGTGTATAAAGACTAAACAAGGTCACATTTACTCTGATGTACAAATGGAGCTGGCAGGCCCTTCTCTTTGCGTTCCTGCATCTCTTCTTTTATGAGCTCTGCGTCTTTACTCCTCGGGGCTCTGGTTCAGGCTCTTTGAAGGCGGGACAGCAGCAGAGAGGGCCTGGATAAGGGGGCCACTGAGCAGCGTGCTTGCCTGTGTATAGCTCAAGATTTTCTGGCTCTCAGAAGGTCTAGCCCAGGTCACAGCATGGGAGACAGAGTCTGGAGTGGAAGTCTTAGTTAATAATAATGTCTGTGTGTATGTGTGCATATTTCTTGGGGACCTGATATTGCTATAAATTTGCAGGATAGGATTCAAGCATACAGAGAATTCATCTTGATCAGCGTTACCACAACCAGTATAATTTTGTCATTGTTGAGGCATATGTAGAAACAGCCTACATCAACCTGCGGGCATCAGCTCATTGTGAGACGGATCAGCCTAAGCCCTTGCATCTCCGTGGCTGCGGACGAGCTCCATTTATAACTCAGAAGTAATGAGTGCAGCTCTCTGTAAGGAGCCAGCAGTCAGGGCACCCCACAAAGATGTGCAGTCCCAGGGAGATGGCACTTCTGCTCCTGGGGTGAGGACAGTCCCAAGTGACACCACTAGTCTTGGCCATCAGGGCTATAAGTTGAGCAAAAGTGTCAGTACATTCTGGCATTGAGTCTCGACTTCATCTCCTTGGAACGCTTCGCTTGTATGTATAGTTAATAAAAGGCATTGAGGAGAAGGTACTGTTCAGAGCTTGACGTTTTATCTATTGTGAATCCTTACAATTTCTCATATAGAGCTTTTAGTGGGTAGTTATTAATTACACACGGTATGGATTATACAATCAATATGCCTGAATTCCTTTAAATTAGCCCACAATTTGATCACAGAGTCATCCAGTTAACAAGACAGAAATATCTTTTAAATGATGTCTAATTACCACCTTAACAGCCAGATGTCAGTTTTTAAAAGTAGGTCACAGATCAAAAGGCATTTTTCATGACTGTCAGGGGGACGGCGGCTGGCGAAGGAAGTTCAGCATCCACCATTTTCTGGGGAGTGTGTGTGGGAACTAGAGCAGGGTGGGGAACTTCATTTCCATTTGAACAGTGATGCCTCGAGATGGAGTTTGTCTGCATCCTGCATGTCATCGTCAGACTATGGGGTGACCCTGCCCAGCATATCCCTGGGCTGCAGGAGCTATTGGGAGAGCTTCAGGTATGCGCTGAGTTGGGTATCTGGGGGCAGTGCTCTTTTATGGGGGACAGGAGTGGACATGTGCTGACTGGGGGGTGGGAGGTCAGAGAGACAGCCCCCCCTGTTGTCTCTCATCAAGTGAGACCCTCACACACAGAGCATGTGCATTAGTGGATGTAGCAAAAGGATGATAAATTGATGCGGGTGCCCAACCAGTCTGTGTATAAAGACTAAACAAGGTCACATTTACTCTGATGTACAAATGGAGCTGGCAGGCCCTTCTCTTTGCGTTCCTGCATCTCTTCTTTTATGAGCTCTGCCGTCTTTACTCCTCGGGGCTCTGGTTCAGGCTCTTTGAAGGCGGGACAGCAGCAGAGAGGGCCTGGATAAGGGGGCCACTGAGCAGCGTGCTTGCCTGTGTATAGCTCAAGATTTTCTGGCTCTCAGAAGGTCTAGCCCAGGTCACAGCATGGGAGACAGAGTCTGGAGTGGAAGTCTTAGTTAATAATAATGTCTGTGTGTATGTGTGCATATTTCTTGGGGACCTGATATTGCTATAAATTTGCAGGATAGGATTCAAGCATACAGAGAATTCATCTTGATCAGCGTTACCACAACCAGTATAATTTTGTCATTGTTGAGGCATATGTAGAAACAGCCTACATCAACCTGTGGGCATCAGCTCATTGTGAGACGGATCAGCCTAAGCCCTTGCATCTCCGTGGCTGCGGACGAGCTCCATTTATAACTCAGAAGTAATGAGTGCAGCTCTCTGTAAGGAGCCAGCAGTCAGGGCACCCCACAAAGATGTGCAGTCCCAGGGAGATGGCACTTCTGCTCCTGGGGCGAGGACAGTCCCAAGTGACACCACTAGTCTTGGCCATCAGGGCTATAAGTTGAGCAAAAGTGTCAGTACATTCTGGCATTGAGTCTCGACTTCATCTCCTTGGAACGCTTCGCTTGTATGTATAGTTAATAAAAGGCATTGAGGAGAAGGTACTGTTCAGAGCTTGACGTTTTATCTATTGTGAATCCTTACAATTTCTCATATAGAGCTTTTAGTGGGTAGTTATTAATTACACACGGTATGGATTATACAATCAATATGCCTGAATTCCTTTAAATTAGCCCACAATTTGATCACAGAGTCATCCAGTTAACAAGACAGAAATATCTTTTAAATGATGTCTAATTACCACCTTAACAGCCAGATGTCAGTTTTTAAAAGTAGGTCACAGATCAAAAGGCATTTTTCATGACTGTCAGGGGGACGGCGGCTGGCGAAGGAAGTTCAGCATCCACCATTTTCTGGGGAGTGTGTGTGGGAACTAGAGCAGGGTGGGGGAACTTCATTTCCATTTGAACAGTGATGCCTCGCGATGGAGTTTGTCTGCATCCTGCATGTCATCGTCAGACTATGGGGTGACCCTGCCCAGCATATCCCTGGGCTGCAGGAGCTATTGGGAGAGCTTCAGGTATGCGCTGAGTTGGGTATCTGGGGGCAGTGCTCTTTTATGGGGGACAGGAGTGGACATGTGCTGACTGGGGGGTGGGAGGTCAGAGAGACAGCCCCCCCTGTTGTCTCTCATCAAGTGAGACCCTCACACACAGAGCAGGAGGCAATGCAGGCACCAAGTCACTTTTCAGTGTGTGTGCACGCTCAGTCGTATCCCACTCTGTGACCCCATGGACTGTAGCCCACCAGGCTTCTCTGTCCATGGGATTCTCCAGGCAAGAATACAGGCGTGGGTTGCCATGTCCTCCTCCAGGAACTCTTCCTGACCCAGGGAACAAACTTGCATCTCTTGAATCTCCTGCATTGGTGCTGCTGCTGCTGCTAAGTCGCTTCAGTTGTGTTCGACTCTGTGCGACCCCGTAGACGGCAGCCCATCAGGCTTCCCTGTCCCTGGGATTCTCCAGGTAAGAACACTGGAGTGGGTTGCCATTTCCTTCTCCAGTGCATGAGTGAAAAGTGAAAGTGAAGTCGCTCAGTCGAGTCCGACTCTCAGCCACTCCATGGACTGCAGCCCTCCAGGCTCCTCCTCCATGGGATTCTCCAGACGAGAGTGCTGGGATGGGTGCCCTTGCCTTCTCCGCTGCACTGGTGGGCAGGTTCTTTACAGAGCAGCAGGCAGCCTAGGCAATGCATCAATTTTCAGTAGAACCCCTCAATCCCGTTTCAAGAGCAAAGCCTCAAAGCTGCCTTGGTTGTTTTTTTTTTTTTTCTCATCTGTGTCTGGACATGAGCATGTCAGTGGCTGATGAGCAGTGCCACTGTTTTCACTGTCATAATTCTATTTAATAATTAGGTAATGTAAAACATGAAACCGCATCTTCTTGCAGAGGGATGGTTTCCCTATAGGATCAGTGAAGCTGTTTCATTTGTGTGAAAGATGTAGCCTTGTCATAGACATTCCTGCATTTCTGAATTGGCATTGTGCATACATAGGCATGCAGCTGGATGGGCAGGCGCAGGGGGTGATGTGAGCACCTCAGTTTCAAAGAGGCAGAGAAGTGCAATAAAGGCAAAGGCAAGTGGCCTTTGAGGTTGTAGGGACGCGTGTTCTAACCACAGATTTACTACTTTTTGGTATACTTTGGGCAAGAAAAGTTGAGGATAAAGTGTATTTTATTATGACACCTCTTTCCTAGTGTTCCTGTGAACGATATACAAAATACTGTAACTGAAGTGTGGCACTTGGTGGGTCACAGTAGCCTGGGGCTGTCACCGTCACCAAGCATCATCATCAGTGTTGTCCATCATAACCATCTCATCTACTCATAGCTTCATAAACATAAATCAGTTCCTGCTTTCCCCTTCTGGTCAATATTTTAAATCAAATCTGGCTTGACTCTAACCTCCTCCCGTCGCCTCACTCTTCCTGCCTCCGCTGTTCCACTCTGGCCTAACTTTGCTACTGTTTGCTGCCCTGTCTTCTATATCTGCCTTTTCTCTCCAGTGAAGGTTCTGGAAAGCTGGAACTTGCCCTACCCTTGTGTTTGTCTTAGCAGTTCCATACCAAGTAGAATTCATACAATAAGAGGTCAATACTTACTTAAAGGAGAAATAAAAATGTGTGCAAACTTATTAAGTATATTCACTTGGTGAAGTGAGTGGATCAGGATTCAACTGCACAGAATGAATAAGTTGGGAAAGACCTCTGAACTCGTCTAGTCCATCTTTTATTTACTAGGTGGGGAAATGGAGACCCAGAGGAGCAATAGACACTTGTATTCAGAGCTTTAAGTGTGTTTCTTTGCTTGAACCGTATCATGTTCAGTGAAAGTTCACAGAACATTTACGTCCTAGTAGACCTAAAGAGGAAACATTTGCCACGGAAGCATGTTGGGTTCTTGGTATGTGGATTGCCAGAAAGCCTCCCCTTAAAATTATTTCAAGGATTTTTTTAAAAAATGATGAACGATTCATCATATTGATCATTGTTTTCATAGCCCAGACCACTGTGTCTCTGTGTTCTCACAAGAGTGGGGACTTGAAGCCTCGTGCCCTGCCCCCACCCTTTCCCTTTTCCTTTTTATTGGACCTGATGGCAGGTCCACTCTCCTCCTTTATGCAGCCCTTTATGCAGGGAACTCAGCGGAAGCTGACCCCATTCTGTCCCACAGACAGATCATGACTGAGCTAAGACTTCAAATCAATCAGATTAATCTTACAGGCAGCCAGTTCCAAGAATGGGTAAGTTTTAGTATTTTGACCAATAAGCTAAGAGAAATGACTTGTCAGGGCTCTATGGGAAAAATCCTTCACCCTCCCTAGGGTGCACCTGGGCTCCATTCTTTTTCCCACTGAATGTGAATAGCGTGCCATATGGCCCAGATTTCTATTGGAAACACTCTAAGGCCACAAGAGTAACCAGCTTCAGGATAAAGTAACATACCGGACAGCAGAATACAGCGCGAAAAGGACATGGGTTCTTCGTAATGACTGTCCAGTTGCACATCATCAACAACGCTGCCTGGACTTCCTGTTGCGAACAACAATGAAGTCCCTTGAGGTTTAAGTCCATTTCAGTGGGTGTTCTGTTGCATGCCCAGCATTCTAACAGAAGCCTTCACGGGAAGGTGCGTGCCTGCAAGCACAGAATGTTTTCCTGGCAGGTAACAAAGTATCATATCAGCTGAAATGCAAATTAAAACTTTGTAAAACTTGCAAAACCCTCCAGAGAGTTCTGAACTATTTAAGTGCTTCAGTACCATCTAGAGATTTCCAGAACAGTGATTTCTTAAATATCACCCTGCAACTCCTCTAACAATTCTAAAGATCTACGACTATCTGAAAGCTTACTGGACAGTGGTTTGGAGCTAGTACTTGATGAAAGTGGAGAATTTTGTAGGTTGAATTTTAATAGCAAGGACTATGGTGAAGGAAGAACTCTTAATGCTTAAGGCCTTTATTAAGTTTCTGCCACCCTCATTTGACCTATAGAACTTACTAATAATGGTCATAATATTAATTATTATATACTTGCTCTGTGCCAAGTACTTTATAAACATTTATTTGCCCATTTAGTTGTTCTAACTACCTTGGTGCTATTATCTTTATTTAATAGATCAGCAAATTGAGGCTCAGCAGAAGATATAAAAGACAACCACAGTTTCAGCTTATGTTCATTTATTTTTAGAAACTTAGGCTATTAGCTGGTACATTGTATTGTCTTAAAGCATTAGTAATTTGCTCATTTATTCATAGTAAACAATGAATATTCACTAAGTGCCAGACACTGTTCCAGGCCCAGTAGAATACATTAGTGAATAAAATATTGCTGCTGTTGTTGAGATTACGTTCTTATAAAGGGTGATAGACTGAAAAAACAAGTGCATAAGCACACACATGTATGTGTCAATGCTGCCTGGACTTCCTGTTGCGAACAACAATGAAGTCCCTTGAGGTTTAAGTCCATTTCAGTGGGTGTTCTGTTGCATGCCCAGCATTCTAACAGAAGCCTTCACGGGAAGGTGCGTGCCTGCAAGCACAGAATGGTTTCCTGGCAGGTAACAAAGTATCATATCAGCTGAAATGCAAATTAAAACTTTGTAAAACTTGCAAAACCCTCCAGAGAGTTCTGAACTATTTAAGTGTTTCAGTACCATCTAGAGATTTCCAGAACAGTCATTTCTTAAATATCACCCTGCAACTCCTCTAACAATTCTAAAGATCTACGACTATCTGAAAGCTTACTGGACAGTGGTTTGGAGCTAGTACTTGATGAAAGTGGAGAATTTTGTAGGTTGAATTTTAATAGCAAGGACTATGGTGAAGGAAGAACTCTTAATGCTTAAGGCCTTTATTAAGTTTCTGCCACCCTCATTTGACCTATAGAACTTACTAATAATGGTCATAATATTAATTATTATATACTTGCTCTGTGCCAAGTACTTTATAAACATTTATTTGCCCATTTAGTTGTTCTAACTACCTTGGTGCTATTATCTTTATTTAATAGATCAGCAAATTGAGGCTCAGCAGAAGATATAAAAGACAACCACAGTTTCAGCTTATGTTCATTTATTTTTAGAAACTTAGGCTATTAGCTGGTACATTGTATTGTCTTAAAGCATTAGTAATTTGCTCATTTATTCATAGTAAACAATGAATATTCACTAAGTGCCAGACACTGTTCTAGGCCCAGTAGAATACATTAGTGAATAAAATATTGCTGCTGTTGTTGAGATTACGTTCTTATAAAGGGTGATAGACTGAAAAAACAAGTGCATAAGCACACACATGTATGTGAATGTATGTATTATGTAAAATGCTTACACATGTAAAATGTAATGGCAAAAGTGGAACTTGTTGTGTGACTTCATTACAGAAATATTAGCCTCTAGTGAGGGAAATTGTACATCCATTTTGGCTCTAGGGAAAAATCCTGTCTTGGTTAGATTGCAAAAATGAAGTCCCTGGCTCTTGGTCGGATGGTGCAATCTCTAATGTCTGCCAGTAGGTGGCAGTCACGCCCTACAAACATTTCAGACAGGCGCCTGATTGGCACTTACAGCTTACAATGAGACTTAAATTCTTTGATTTTATAATGTTAGAGCTTCCTATGCTATCTAATTATCTCTGTTGAATGGGTTGGGTATATGAAAGTCTTAATCAGTGGAATTTGAAATACAGGTAATGTGGTTGTGTAATTTTCAGTGACAATTTATACAACTTTTATTTTAAGGTCGTCCTAAAAATGTTGAACACATTTTGTTGAAGCCTATGGATTATATTTATGTTCATGATAAACAATCAGACTGCATGATGAAAATAGGATTATGGAAGTGCAGCATTTTGCTGAATTATATAGTCAGAACACCCTTAGAGTTGAAAATCTAATAAAGGTTTTCACAGAGGAAAATGCGACTGAAAAATAAAAACCATTTAATACAGGTAATGTGGTTGTGTAATTTTCAGTGACAATTTATACAACTTTTATTTTAAGGTCGTCCTAAAAATGTTGAACACATTTTGTTGAAGCCTATGGATTATATTTATGTTCATGATAAACAATCAGACTGCATGATGAAAATAGGATTATGGAAGTGCAGCATTTTGCTGAATTATATAGTCAGAACACCCTTAGAGTTGAAAATCTAATAAAGGTTTTCACAGAGGAAAATGCGACTGAAAAATAAAAACCACTCCTGGAAATTGATATGCCTTTTAATCAAGCTTGCAAAGTTGCTCTGAGAATCTTTGCTATTTTAAAGGAGGGAGAACTTTGCAATCTGCTGGATTTAGAAAGAAAAGGTATGTACATTTTGAGTTTTGATGCAAGACCTTTTGGTATTATCCTCACCATCATCCTTGTCATTTTTCTTTCGAAATTCGGTTGAGGGGTTAGAAGAGGTAAATTTGTACCACAGGGGCATCATTTGGTCTTTTCAAACCACACTGAATTTTTGCAGTAGGTGGCTGATCCCCAGTGCTGGATGAAACCCGAGATGGGGAAGTGAAGGGAAGTTTAAAGGAGGTGTCTGTCCTGCTGCTTTGCTAGTGTTTGAAGGTGCAGCTGCTGCCCTGGAAAGCTTCCTTCTTAAAAGTGCTGTTATACTTGCGAGTCTGTAGCCTTCTCCATTTGCTGAGAGTGTTATTTGCTTTCTGTCAGATTTACTGTTTGACTTGCAAGGCAACATCTTATTTTAAAAGCCTCAAATCCCTTTTGTTGCATTGTTAAGAAGCTATCCATCAATTAGTATTCACAAAAGACATCTTGCTGGTGTCTGCAGCAGCCAGTGAATGTGTGGTTTGGTTCCTTTTGTGTTGAAGACCTGAGGATTCTAGTGTTTTCTCTTCCATGTGTAATCTGGAAATAATTGTGTTTCAGGAAGTTACTGGGTTTTTGTAAAGGAAATGACAAACTCACATGTGTTTCAGTTGCTAGCCTAGCATTATGTTGTTATATTACTCTGAAATAATTGTTGGATACATTTATCTTTATTTTCTTTCCCTCTTGGGGTATGTCTGCCTGTTAATCTTAGTAATAACAAAATGCCATTTTCTTGAATTGAATTTCATTTAGGAAGTGGAAACCTGTCCTTTACCTTTTTTTCTTGAAGGGTGTCAGAAGAGTGTAAAGAACTTTTCAATTCTCAGAAGAACTCTGAGTCTCTTTTCTCAGATCCTTTCTGGGAAGTTCAGCCACTCATCTGACTGTGGTCCCTGGTTTTCTCTTAAGTTGGATTTATTCCAGTTTCTAACCATGCCGAATTCATCTCAAAAAGTCATGTCTTATGCCTTCCACTTATATCCTAACTAAACCTTAGAATTAAACAATAAAGGTTAATAAATAATAATAAAGATTAATAAATCCAAGATTGGTACCCAATAGACCTTGTAAAATCCCATAATTTGTTTCTCTTTTGCTGTAAGACCAAAGGAAAAAAACCCATAAACTAGTAATAACAACCAGTCTTGAGCTGGGATAAGATGGAATATGAACTAAAATTGGTCCAAATGTCTATAGAAAAATAAACAGAAGAATCTTTCTTCGATTTTGGTTTAGTGATTGTCCTGAAGATGTTAACCTAATGATACTTGGGTAAGAAATCACAGAGCATATGAGGACTGCCAATTTAGAAATCTTTGCATAAGTCCATTCAGTGCTGATCCTGGGACTCTGTTTGCAAGTACCAGGGAGAGTTTTCTTCAAAATGTCTCAGTAAAAACTGAATCAGGGTGGGAGAGCCTTTAATAGAGCAAAGCTGCGAGATTAAAGGAAAGTCACTTGTGCGATGTGGCATTTCAACAGAGTGGCAGCCAAAGAGCACGTTTTCTACTCCCTGTCTTAACTAAATGTATCTTTCTTGGAATGTTAAGGTGGAGGAAAAAAAAACCCACAACATTATTTATAGCTAGGAAGAAAATCTTTTTCGAAGCCATAGAAAAGTGGGGACCCAGTGCAGCTTTCTGAAGTGTCTGAAGAAAGACAGCATGGCTCACTGCTTCTAAATTAGATCACAAATTTTCTGGCTGATGGCAGCATCTTAGTGCTCACCCCAAAGGCAAAGATCTGAACAAATTACATTTTAATATCTTAGGTTCATTTATCCCTGCTGAGATCACACAGAAGCAAAGAAATACACACACATGGAAATCCAATAGGCCCAAGGGACGTGGTAACAGTGCTGTACATGGAGAGGATAACAGTGAGAGTGAAATGAAGCTCTCTGCTTGTGCAGCAGGTGATGCCCTCTGTTTTGCACATGTCATTGCTCTGATGGAGCACAACCCTCTGATGGACCACAGCCATCTTCGATAAAAAGGGGCGCAGTGGATTTGAGAGCCAGAACTTACTTGTTGAAATGTTCATAAAGTTATAGACTTGAACCCTCACTTGTCCCCTTCACCCATCCCATACCCAGGAAAGATGCTAATGTTGACCTAAAACTCAAATAACATGTTTTTGTGAGAGAGATGCAGATGACACCACCCTTATGGCAGAAAGTGAAGAGGAACTAAAAAGCCTCTTGATGAAAGTGAAAGGAGAGTGAAGAAGTTGGGTTAAAGCTCAAGATTCAGAAAACTAACATCATGGCATCTGGTTCCATCACTTCATGGGAAATAGATGGGGAAACAGTGGAAACAGTGTCAGACTTTATTTTTGGGGGCTCCAAAATCACTGCAGATGGTAACTGCAGCCATGAAATTAGAAGACGCTTACTCCTTGGAAGGAAAGTTATGACCAACCTAGATAGCATATTCAAAAGCAGAGACATTACTTTGCCGACTAAGGTCCGTCTAGTCAAGGCTATGGTTTTTCCTGTGGTCATGTATGGATGTGAAAGTTGGGCTGTGAAGAAAGCTGAGCACTGAAGAATTGATGCTTTTGAATTGTGGTGTTGGAGAAGACTCTTGAGAGTCCCTTGGACTGCAAGGAGATCCAACCAGTCCATCCTAAAGGAGATGAGTCCTAGATGTTCATTGGAAGGACTGATGCTGAAGCTGAAACTCCAATACTGTGACCACCTCATGCGAAGAGTTGACTCATTGGAAAAGACTCTGATGCTGAGAGGGATTGGGGGCAGGAAGGGAAGGGGACGACAGAGGATGAGATGGCTGGATGGTATCATCGACTCTATGGACGTGAGTTTGGGTGAACTCCGGGAGTTGGTGATGGACAGGGTGGCCTGCTGTGGTGTGATTCATGGGGTTGCAAAGAGTTGGGCACGACTGAGCGACTGAACTGAACGGAATGACTTTGGAGGATAAGAAACAGGAGAAGGTAACAGAAGGTGTGACCAGAGAGGGGGGGATACTTTGGGCTGGGCTAAGACGTTCCATCTTTATTAAACAGAGGTGCTTCTTGGGAACAACAGGACATTTCTGAGAGGGGAAATGATTATTGTGGAAGAGGCATGTGGATGTAAAGAGGAGGCAGATCATGTAGGAGACTGTTGTAATGCTTGCAGTAAAGAGAAGTAGGGGCTAAAAGAAGGAAAATGAAGAGAGGAGCGGAGATAAGAAAACTGAAGAAGGACAAGCATGAATTGGCAGGCTGAGGGAGGCTTAGCGGTGGCTTGGCCACAGCAACCAGAGAGAGCGGGAGGGGAATTCCAGTCCTGTGAGCTCCTGGGCCTGGGTCTCTCTCCACCTGGTGCTGCTGCTTACAAAACAGGATCCCTGGGGATGGAATCAGGCTTGGGGTGAGGCAACAATTCCATTTTCAGGGCAGAGTGTGATGGGTTTCTGGGGGAACTCTGTAGAATTGTCCATAAAAATAGTGAACACGTGGAACCAGAGTGTGTGAAGGTCTGACCTGGAGGTGTCTGGGGAGGGAGGAATTAGGGCATAAGAAGCAAATTTCCTTGGAAAGTTTATGCTTCATCTAAAAATTTATTTTGCCTTTTATTCTTCAATATGTATGTTTTCTTCTTAACATTGTTTTACAGCTGAGCTTGACAAACAGTTAAATGAAAACAAATCAAGTATATACATCGATATTTACGTTTGTTTTAACAGGAGAATAGCTTTTAATGTTACTTACAGTCAAGCAGCAGCAACACTTCTGAGTATTATGGGCTATACTCTAGCGTGCACCCTAGGGTGTCTGTAGTTGAGCATTTGACTTTAGTGGTCAGTTTTAGTAATGAAAGGGTTTGTCGAAGGAGAGAAGACAGAAAAGAGGCTAAAGGGCTCTATTGACACATTGAGGACAAGCCTATAATTAAGAGGAAAAGGAAGATAAATCCAAGATAAGAGAAAATTCAGGGAATTTGTGTTGCTGGTACCGTGGGGAGGAAGAGATTAAAACACAGAGGGTTAGCTCAGTGAAGTGTTCCCAAGAAAGCTTCAAGAACGAAGAAAGATTTTTAGATCAGAAATGAAGGTTGAGGGAAGAGATTTTTGCAGAGTGAAGATGGTGGAAATCAGATGCTAAAGTTAAGGAAGGAGTAAAGCTGATTAGTGAAGAAACAGCGGAAGGTGAATTTCTAATGAAAAGACTTGCGTGTTTAAAGGCTGATAGGAACAAAGTAGTGGGTTGGCCGAAAAGTTTGTTTGGGTTTTTCCATTACATATTATAAAAAACCCAAACAAACTTTTAGGTCAGCCCCATACTTTCAAAGGCAGGATAGAAAATACAAGTAAGACAGAGGAGAACTTCATGTAGGGGAGGCAGGAAGGTTAGGTGGGTAGAAGTAAAAACTTAAATCCGGGTGAATCCACAGATGCTAGATCCTGTTTCTCTCCTCTGTGTCTGCAGAACTGCAAGGAATTTAGTGGTTAAAAAAAATTGTTTTGTAAAGTCATGGCAGATCTGAGTGATACTAAAGGTAGCATTTATTCTTGTTGGGAGATGAGTTGTGGGGAACCTGGTCTACTTCAATGGGCTTGTTGCATGCTGATATGGTCTAGAAGTGCCCTCCTTGCCAAGCTGGGGTTACAGGAATGTGTCTGCCATAATACAGTGACCAGCTCTGCCTCGTTTCTCTCATCCAGTGGATTATTCCAGGCCATAGATACATGCTAATTTAATTACTGCTGCCCTTGCTGGGAGATATTCTCTAACATTCTTGGGCTTGAGAACTATGGTGGAAAGCATGGCTGAGGTTCGCATTTGACTCTGCTGAGATGCCAGGATTGCAGGATTCACATCCCGTTCCTGGAGAAAACTAAAACCTATTTGCCAAGTGTGCTAAACATGCACAGAACATCCTTGAATCCGTTAAAGGTTGAGCATACATTTCTTTTGCCAATTTGGCCAATGTAGTATATATACTTCCTTTCCAAGTGGAGGAAAATGAGCCGACTTTCCCCAGTTCCCTAGAGGGATGTCAGCTTGCTACTCTTACTTGTACCTCTCATCAAACATCAGTGCTAATTATGACTGATTAGCATGAGTTGGATTTGTTGACAGAATATCTAATGTAGCTAATCAACTCCAATTTTTTTTCAAAGTTAATTTTGTAATGTATTCCAACCGAAGCACCATGGGGTAAGAACTTTTCTTGTTACAGCTCTTGATCTATCAAAAAATAGAAATATGAGATAAACTATTGTATTACACCTCCCTTAAGTTACTTAGGCTGTGCCTGAGAAAAGCAAAGAAAGGAATTCGTAGGGGAATAGACCTATCTTCACAAGCTGTGTGTGCTATCAATGTGCCCAGTGGTTCTCAGATGCCATCTATCTTGTGATTGATTATTTAAGAATTACTCATTTGTAACAGTGGATTTTATTGAAGGTTACTTAATGTCGTGTCTGAAAATATAAACTCAAATCCATTTCACTTGGGTGCATTAGCAACATTTCCTTGTGTTGAGTAGAGGTATGTCAAAACGCTGCAATACTGATGCTGAGACTTTTGAACTAACATTTCAGTATCCATGAAACCAGAGCTATAAATGTCAGCACTAAGTAGCTTCTCTTAGCCAATGTAAATATTCTGAAAATATTATGACCTGACAGAGTAATAGAAAATTAGTTTAAATCTAACCTCTAAAACATTCTCCCCCAAATCACCTTAGTGCTTTCCTTAGAGATGTGTTTTTCACTTTCACAATGCTGTCTCCCCACCCAAGGTGCTTTGAGTATGCTCCCCATTGGCCATTCTGGGACTTGGGTGTTAAGTTTTTGTGTGTGTTTAAGGTTTTGTTCTTTTTATGGTCAGCTTAAATGCCATACCTCAGTTTTCAAAGGCAGGAGATTTGGTTTATATTAAATATATGGACTGTATAGTCCATGGGATCACAAAGAAATGGACAGGACTGAGTGACTTTCACTTTCAAGGAACACTCAAGGCATTGTTTACATGGTAGTTCATTTTTCCAAATTAAAGCTCCAAATTTTAATCACTTAAAATTCCTATTGATTCCTATAGTATGTATACATTTTTGGGTAAGTGGTCTCATGTACAGAAACCCAACCTCATGGTCTCAGAGGTTATCGTTAAAATGCTTCTTTCATATATGCATATACACAGGGGATATAGAAGACCAAGGATTTCCATAGTTAAACTTCCGAGGTTTGACTGAAGTTGGTAAGAAGGCTATGAAATATGTGATTTTAACCTTTGCCTATTACCATGTAAATCATTTAGTTTCAGAATGTTTGCCCTGGAATGAGTGAAGGTTTGTATTTTCTTCTTGTCAAAATGCCTGTGAACTGGGACTGAAACAATGATATTTGCAAATGTCAACTGTAATGCCTATCTGCTGGATCCCAGGCAGCTGCTTTCATATATTTTAAAAATTTGAAACCTTGGATGTAGTTTAAGTGTGAGCACTATGTAAAGGTATTTTTTCAAAAAATGCTGAGTGTATAGTGGCCAGAGAAAGAAAGTATGAAAATCAATGTCATTCCTGCTTCACTTACCACTAAAAAGCAGGTAAAATCAGAAAATCATACCTTTTATTTTGCCATAAAACCATTTCAAAATAGGCATTGTTGTTGAGGTATTTTTTCCCAGCACTATGTCTTTTTTTCCCATTGCTCTGTTTACAGCAGGGCATTTGAGATGTAATTTCTTCCAGGAAACTTAGAAGCTTTGGGTTATGGTTGTGATCTCATTAGGAACACATTCTACCCAGTAATTGCTATTGGTTTCACATGGTAAAAGTACGTTATTGCTCTCAAAACAGCAGATGACAGAGGAATGTTACAGTTCTTGCCACGATACTGCCTGTTCTCCCAAGAAAGAATTCTAATATGCTTTGCATATAGTTGACTTCACTAAAACTGTCATTAGGGGGATGGATATATTTTATAAGTGTGGGAGACATGCAATGACTAGATTCAATTTTCATAGAGTAAAAATAAACTTTTGAGTGTTACTCTCTGCTAGAAACTGTTCTTGGTACTTTCTGAGTGTTATCTTATTTAGTCCTCAGAAAAGCTCAACACAGTAGCTGTCTTTGTTTTTTCCCTTTTACAGATGACTCCACTGAGGTATTCCTTCTGAAAGTTTGAATTTATAGAGTGAAGACAAATGAATTGAAAGACAGTCTGAAAGTTGCTGAGTCAAAGATTATACTTAAGCTTAATCTTTCCCCATAGCTATGTAGGGATTCATTTTGCCTGGTTTCCAGCTTCCGTGAAGAAAGTAAATAGCCTGTCCCACCACTAGCAGAGGGAGAATAAGAAAGATGTGGCTGATGGTTCTTGCCTTTCAAGAGGCAGGAGGCTGGTGTGTCCTCTGGTGGTGGGTTAGTTTGCTGGCAGTTTCTTCAGGGAGGATTATAAGGTATTATAACAGCTTTCTGGGCTTCCCTGATGTCTCAGCAGGGAAAGAATCTGCCTGCAATGCAGGAGATGCAGGTTTGATTCCTGAGTCAGGAAGAACCTCTGAGGAGGAAATGGCAACCCAGTATTCTTGACTGGAGAATTTCGTGGACAGAGGAACCTGGTGGATTACACTCCATGGATCACAAAGAGTTGGACACGACTGAACATGCATGCATATTAGCTATTAGTTCCCATCCTTTGAGAGCTGCTACCTGGGGCAATTTCAGCCTCAAGTTCATAGTAGTTGAGCATATTTGAGCTCCTCTGTTATGGAATATTGCATCCCCCTTCTGTCTGGGTGTTTTGAGAGAAGGGGTGTTCAGCCTTTGGGTGGATGTGGACAGTGTGTGTAGTAAGTGTGAGCTGATGGGAACCGGTGGAGCAGAATGGTAGCCAGGGTCAAGGATGCTGCATGAAGGCTACAGCTGTGACATGTGCAGGATGGAGAGGAGGAAGGATAAGAGATAGCAAGGATTTTCTACCAGGGTAACAAACAACAAAGCCCAGACGGAGTAAATTCAGGAAGTGGGAGACTCCAACTTTTCAGCAGTGTACAAAAAATAACTAAAAGCCAAATAGAAACACTGGCTGACCTATCCCTGTTCATAAAGGGTTGATCTTTCTGTCTGAGAAGAGATCAGTGGTCAAAGCTAAAATCATACTTATTTTATTTAACTGAAGTGTTCTGTTTTTTAGAATCAGTTCAGTTCAGTCACTCATTCGTGTCCGACTCTTTGCAACCCCATGAATCGGAGCATGCCAGGCCTCCCTGTTCATCACCATCTCCAGGAGTTCACTCAGACTCACGTCCATCGAGCCCGTGATACCATCCAGCCATCTCATCCTCGATCGTTCCCTTCTTCTCCTGCCCCCAATCCCTCCCAGCATCAGAGTCTTTTGCAATGAGTCAATTCTTCTCATGAGGTGGCCAAAGTACTGGAGTTTCAGCTTTAACATCATTCCTTCCAAAGAAATCTTAGGGTTGATCTCCTTCAGAATGGACTGGTTGGATCTCCTTGCAGTCCAAGGGACTCTCAAGAGTCTTCTCCAACACCACGGTTCAAAAGCATCAATTCTTTGGTGCTCAGCCTTCTTCACAGTCCAACTCTCACATCCATACATGACCACTGGAAAAACCATAGCCTTGACTAGACGGACCTTAGTCAGCAAAGTAATGTCTCTGCTTTTGAATACACTATCTGGGTTGGTCATAACTTTTCTTCCAAGGAGTAAGAGTCTTTTAATTTCATGGCTGCAGTCACCATCTGCAGTGATTTTGGAGCCCCCAAAAATAAAGTCTGACACTGTTTCCACTGTTTCCCCATCTATTTCCCATGAAGTGATGGGACTGGATGCCATGATCTTCATTTTCTGAATGTTGAGCTTTCAGCCAACTTTTTCACTCTCCACTTTCACTTTCATCAAGAGGCTTTTTATGTCCTCTTCACTTTCTGCCATAAGGGTGGTGTCATCTGCATATCTGAGGTTATTGATATTTCTCCTGACAATCTTGATTCTGGCTTGTGTTTCTTCCAGTCCGGTGTTTCTTAGTTCAGTTAATAATTCAGCAATCACAGTACATTTTCTTAAATCTTTTTTTAGGTTGTGATTAAAAACCAAGCTATCATTGTTAATCACTTTAGATTTACGTGAATCTGAGCGATGACTTTTTGGATCATTGGACAGGTGCCTGACCTGAGAAGAATTTTTCCCCATGTCGTGTCCCTGATCTTTGGCCTTTCTGGAAAAGAGGAAGGAAGGCCCTGAAAAGATACTAAAACAAAGCCAGAGGCTTGGGTTATTCTCTAATATTGAATGTGGAGAGCTGCGAGTTACTGTTGAAACGAGATTATATTCCATTTGCCTGAGTCGGGGCAGAGGAATTTGCTGGAGGTGTGTTTGTTAACGAACCTGTTGGAGTCTTAGCTTACACTGCTTAATTTCAAGCTGTCACGTTGTCTCATGGGAATGTGGTATTTCTAGTCATTTGCAAGAATATGTGGGCTAAGTTTTGCCACATCTTGTGGCCAGGAGGAAGTTAACGTATATGATCAGAGTCTTCCTCCTGAGGCCCTTAACCCATTAGGACCAGAATACCAAATAACCTGTTTAAATATGCTCTCTTGGCTCTTGGTTTATTTTACAAGCTACTTTAAAATTTTGGCAGATATATCTATACCTATATATCTACAGATATACATACACACACATATATACACATAATATACATCTAAAATATATATTTTAAAGATACAAGATGCCAAAGAATTAAAAGCAAAAAAAACATAAATGCAAAACATAAATGCAAACTAAGTCTTCTGTTTAAAGCTAAGCTTTAGCAGAAGTATTTATTTTTCCCTTCTCCTTCTATTTACATTCTGTTTTCTACTTGATTACCCCAGATATTCATGAGTTTAAGCACTAGGTGCCCCTTATACAGTCTCTTGTAAAGTGCATTTGATATGCAAATTGTTATAGTGAGCCATCATTCATAAGCTATTTATGTTCATTTTAATAGGGAAAGAAGTACTGCGTCTTATTCCAAATAAATTTCTCTTTACAGCCTATCAAGTACAGGAAGATGCTTGAGATTAAATAAATGTGCCACTCATGTTAGTGAATGTCTGATACTTGATATATTTCAGAGATTTTTGGACATTTATAATTACATTCCTCTAATTGCTCTGGGAACTAGCGACAAAAATGAATGATGGATAGAGCTTCAGAGATGGGTCTCCAAAGTCCCTTGTCCCACTCCTAGAGTTGACTTACTTTGTAAGTCAGTAAGTGGAAAAGAGAAGCATTAAAAAGGTGACTCTCCCGGAAAGAATGAAACAAGCATTCATCCCTTCAGTCACTGAGTGTTTGTTAATGGTCGCCTCCTCTGCTGGCGTACACAAAGAAGACTTGACTGACCCTCAAGACCCTGAGAATCTGGTGGGGACTCAGACATGCCGCACAGCAGTGCTTCCTGCTCTCTCACCTTAACCTTACCTCTGCTGCAGAGAGCTGATTCCTTGCTTTCCGCATCTCTTTAAGGCTGCATCTTGGCATTGTCACCTAGTTTCTAGGATACACAGCTTCCCTGCATCCCTTCTTCTTGGGACTTGCTCCTCTCCAGAAGGACCATCGGCCCAGAGCTTAGCATCTAGACATGCTGCTGGTTACACTCTCGCTGTGTCCACTTTAGATCACTTAGAGGAGCAGCAGCGCTACTTCCAAGGAGAAGGAAGGACACCTTGCCTGAGCACTGAACCCCCCCCACCCCCCAACCCTGGTCCTGCCAGGTGCTGGTGGTGACAGCATTTTAAGTGTGACAAGTCTCCTGGGCTTGCTTACGGCAGCTCTCACAGGCCTTACAAATGGATTTTTACATCCTCTTGTGCTTACAAACAAGAAGCAATTTTTTTCACTTTAATAAATCAGGCTGATGGTTGGTTGCTGCGAAGCTTATGGCTACAGTTTACACAAAACAAGACAAGTTGGTGCTGCACCCCCCAGGCGTAGGCATCGTGGCCCCAGGCAAAGAACTGGTTTCATCCTGTGTTTTTCATTTTATGTTTTATAATACTCTTTTGTCATTATGAGAGATTTTTCTGCGGCTATATTTAAGTTGGAGAGTCAGTTGGATAACCAGTTAACTGTTAATAGTAGCATGTTTTTTGAGGTGAGGATTCTCACTTTGGGGGAGCTCATCGGGGTTGTTATACAGGTTGTGACATAGCTTGGGAGTTTGTGAAGCTGTTTGTAGAGACTGTAATTCTATTTTATAGGTGACTGTCTATCTGGCAACACATACCATATTTATGATAAAGTAAGTTACAACAATATGAACTCTAAACAGTTGGTGGGATACTTCATATTTTTAGGTCAAATTATGACATTGGCTTTGTTTTAAAGACAACTACATTCCAAACTTATGAAGAGATTAATTAGGAAATTGGTAATGATGGGAAAGCCATGTTCATAAATTTGGTTTAAAGTTTATTTTCCCTAATGATAACACATGTAGAAAGCTTATTCTTTTAGTAACATTAAGATTAAAAACAAAAAAACAAAAAAAACCCGAACAAACAGGTTTTCAAGTCAAACATACCTGGGATTAAATCTGAGCTTTGTCATTTACTGACTGTGTGACCTAGGTTATATAAAGTTGGAGTGTCAGTTTATGTACCTGTAAAATTTGAACATACATTGCTTAAAGGTTGGCCGTGAGTTTACATTAAATCATGGATGTTTGGTATTCCTCCCAGGCATTGGTATTCTTGTTACAGGCAGTCATCAGTCACTGTTGGTGGATGAAGGGGTACAATCTTAACTGAGCTAAGATGCTGCACTAGTGATGGACAGCCTTTATGGACACTGCATTACTGTTCGCCAAGCACCTTTTAGATATGTTGGACTCTGGGCTAAGCACTGGGTTATGGAAATGGTGAGCCCCAGGTCTTCCCCTCAGGGAGGTCTTGGTCTGCTGAGGAAGTCAAGGCTGCACATCTGTGTCACAGTGTCACACAGTAGGAACCAGGCAGCAGACATCCTGGCGGTGTGAAGAGGGTCATCTCATTCAGTGGGAGAGGCCCATCGGGGAGAGCTTCCTGGAGGGAGTGACCCTTGAGCTGATTCTGGAAGGACAAGTATGAATCACTTTATTCAATAAGAGAGGAAGAAAGGAGGAAAGAACAGGAAAAAGTCCATGGCGGCCTGAGTCATATCCAACTTCTCATTTTGGGCTAGAAGTTTATGGATTAAAACATCATCTTCCTTTTTTGTGGGGTTCATGTGTTTTCCCTTCTCTCCCTCTGTCAGCACAAGAAGATCTGAGGAGGAGGGGGAAGACCGCAGGGCTCTCCTCTGTTGGCCTCTGACTCCAAGGTTTCCATTCCGAATGGTGCCACTGCGGAGGCCGTGGTGTGCAGGGTGCTCCCCACACCTGGGGAAGCCTTGCTGTTTCCAGGGGGTGGCGATGAGAGGCGGGGCAGCCCGGTCACGTGTGTGGTGGCCGCATCACTAGTAATTACTGCACCGACCCCATGCGCCTCGCTCCCTCAGGCCAGGGAGGGAGCATGTTGATGGGAGGACTGGAGCCACGCTGGAGGATGAAGCCTCTTCTGGGCTGTGTTCTGTTTCTGAGATTCCCACCTGTCTCCGGACCACTCTCCCCCAGTATTCCATGGCACGTGCTCTTTCTTCTGGGAAACACACTTGTACCTAAACACACTTGCACGCTGTTACTTTCATCACCAGAATGTAAATCACTCCTTTGAGTTCTGGGTAGGTGGAATCTCTGAGACTTGCAATTCCCAAGTTATGCAAACAGCCTCTTTTTAAGATTTCCTTAGAGTGAGTGCTGCACAGGGAAAAGATGCTTTGTGGAAGTTGGGCATTAAAATTGCCTAGAAAATACATTTATAATTGCATATAAAACAAAATGTGTATGTGAGCTGTGTGGTTTTATTTTTAATTATCTGTTTTTTAGTAAACATTACACTCAGATTTCAAGAAATAAAATCCCAAGGCCTCATAAATGAATAAATAAAATATGAGGCATAATAAAATCAGATGATATAATGCACATGAAAAATGGGACAAGAGGAATATAAATAGAAAATATATATAGTCTTGTAAGACTAACATTGTGCTCCTTTATGAGATATCTAGATGTGTATAAGAGACAGAACCTGAACATTAAAATAAAAATTATTTAATGATTTACTTTTGGTTGCTTGTTTGGCCTGAGTCATATCCAACTTCTCATTTTGGGCTAGAAGTTTATGGATTAAAACATCATCTTCCTTTTTTGTGGGGTTCATGTGTTTTCCCTTCTCTCCCTCTGTCAGCACAAGAAGATCTGAGGAGGAGGGGGAAGACCGCAGGGCTCTCCTCTGTTGGCCTCTGACTCCAAGGTTTCCATTCCGAATGGTGCCACTGCGGAGGCCGTGGTGTGCAGGGTGCTCCCCACACCTGGGGAAGCCTTGCTGTTTCCAGGGGGTGGCGATGAGAGGCGGGGCAGCCCGGTCACGTGTGTGGTGGCCGCATCACTAGTAATTACTGCACCGACCCCATGCGCCTCGCTCCCTCAGGCCAGGGAGGGAGCATGTTGATGGGAGGACTGGAGCCACGCTGGAGGATGAAGCCTCTTCTGGGCTGTGTTCTGTTTCTGAGATTCCCACCTGTCTCCGGACCACTCTCCCCCAGTATTCCATGGCACGTGCTCTTTCTTCTGGGAAACACACTTGTACCTAAACACACTTGCACGCTGTTACTTTCATCACCAGAATGTAAATCACTCCTTTGAGTTCTGGGTAGGTGGAATCTCTGAGACTTGCAATTACCCAAGTTATGCAAACAGCCTCTTTTTAAGATTTCCTTAGAGTGAGTGCTGCACAGGGAAAAGATGCTTTGTGGAAGTTGGGCATTAAAATTGCCTAGAAAATACATTTATAATTGCATATAAAACAAAATGTGTATGTGAGCTGTGTGGTTTTATTTTTAATTATCTGTTTTTTAGTAAACATTACACTCAGATTTCAAGAAATAAAATCCCAAGGCCTCATAAATGAATAAATAAAATATGAGGCATAATAAAATCAGATGATATAATGCACATGAAAAATGGGACAAGAGGAATATAAATAGAAAATATATATAGTCTTGTAAGACTAACATTGTGCTCCTTTATGAGATATCTCTAGAACATTATAAGCAAACAAGTTTTAAAATTTAGAAATGCACTCTATTATTTTATCTTGAGTTTTATATCTAAACATTAATGTATTTATATTTCTTTTTGTTTTTATTAATCCACTGAAGCAGCCTTTAGCTAATTCCCACAACCCAAGTGTAGCTCACAGATGCTATCTTTTCATAAAGAAAAGAAATAAATTTGTATTTCGTGATGTGGCTTTATTATTTTCAATGAGAGGAGTTTTATTATATTAGATTTTTCCATTCCCCTGTAACATAACAGTCTCAAAATCGATAAAACAGCAGCACAAATAATAAATACTATGTAGAAAAGTAGGTCACTCTGCATTAATTCATAGCGAAAATAGGTCTGCTTGATGGCTGGTCGGAGAGGCATAATTAGTATTAGTCACTGCTTTAATGCTGGACGTTGTTACCAGTTCCTGGCTTCCTTCCCTCCCCCACTTCCCAGAGCCTTGTGTCAGCAGGCACTGAAAAAGCAAGTAAAAGAGTTATTTCATCGGATCTGAGAGAGGCGGCGGAGTGAAGGTCTGGGGTTAATGTGACTGTGTTTGGAGTCGCATCAGATGTTGACTGCCCAGCCGTGGAGGTTGTGAGGGAGCTGCTTCCCTCACCTGGAGCTGCAGATACATTGCTGCCCATTTGTCCTTTGAGGAAACTTAACTCCAAATACAGTAGTAGGAGGGTCATCTGACAGTCATGTCTCTTGCTGATGCTTATGTTTCCGGGGACTCGTATAACTGCTGCCTGTGGATTTCATTTGAATGCTTGTCCACTAAGCTGGCCTTTGGCCCTTAAAGGGTCACCCTGGCCATCTATGTGGGGAGTGGTGAAGTATTTTTATTAATGGAAAATTCTCTTGTATAAATCAGCATATCTAGGGCACAGGTGGCAAACTTCTTGTTCCAAGACATACTTTGTTTAGGAGGCACAGTATTCTGAATTATTTTTCAGCACTTAAAATTCGGATATTTGGTGTTAAAAATATCCAGATTTCTGTGTAGTCTTAACAAGTCAGAAAATCTGACAGCCACTGGCTCCTATTCCTTCATGGTGACATCTGTCTGGAGCTAATCCCCTGGAGAAGGAAATGACTCCCACTCCAGTATTCTTGTCTGGAGAATCCCATGGATAGAGGAGCCTGGGGGATGCTGTTCATGGGGTTGCAAAGAGTCAGACACAACTGAGTGCCCAACACTACTACTGCTAGGCATCAACGGTACTTATCAAATACACATCCACATGTGTGGTTTCTGGCTCCCCAGGGTGCCCATGACTGCTGAATTAACACACCCTGCCTATTTCCCTCATTGCTGCCTGTTTGTTTTTGGACCAGTGATTCACAAAACTAGCGGCATCAAATCACCCGGGGAACTCAGGCGTTGGCTTTGCCCCCGGAGATTTGACAATGTTGGTCTAGGGTGGGGCAGCTTCAGCAGCACCTCAGGAGATGCTAATAGATGCTCAAGGTTGAGGAAACGTGGACCCAGGGGACCAGAAGGTGGACATGGTCACCTTCTCTTGAGGTCCCAGCGGAACCATTGCTTGACCTTGGGATGTCCCTTAAGGAATCTCCCATTTCTTTGTTCTTCCAAAAAGGATTGACCTAATTTTCTTTGCTTTTTAAATTTCCTGGTGTTGATGGGCTTCCCTGAGGTTCATGAGATTCACAGTTCAGAGCCGCTCACCGGGGATGGTTTAAGGATCTTGTCTGTTAAGCAGTCACAGATGCTGAGACTCAGGCTCTGGGTTTTCCTGTCTTACTGAGCACCACGTGGGGAGCTATAGCTTGCTCCCTGTTATCTCTTCCTTCCTCCCTTTCCTGCCATTGCTCCAGTTCTGTTCAAGGTGGGGACTTTCTGGAGGAGTGAAAGGGGATGCGTCTGTGAAGCATGTCATGAGATCAACCTTTTCAATGCCCATAAAAAGACAGGATGTCAATTTAAAGCCTCATCTGTCACAAACGTTTTCAATCTTGTGGTGATTTAAAAATACTGTAAATTGCAATCACATTGGCCCATAACAACCTGGCAGCTACTTCAATAGCAAAACTTTCATCCAAAAATGTGATCTATAAGTGGAATAAAGGTACAGAAAGGGAGTGTCATTTCATAGGCAGGCGCTATCATCATGAACTTACTGACAAGGGAAAGTTTTCTCAGTAAGAAATGTTCTTTCCCACCCACACAACACCCTGCACAAAGCATGGTGAGGGGGAATTCTGCCTTGCAGTTTTGTGCATCTCACGAGCAAGGAAGAGTTCAAGGAGGATATGTCAGAAAAGGCAAGAGGAGAGTTGAAGCTTCATTTGAAATCAACTGTCCAAGGTTCTCTTCACTGTTCTCTGTATCTTCGCCTGCAGACAGATTTCCCCTATTGTCTTGAGGGATAGGTGGGCAGCTGTGTAGAAGAGTCAGGATGGGCCAGTTTGATGTGTAATGGATGGGCAGATTTAAGAAAAAAAAAGCAAGCATCTCTGTGTGTGCTCTGGGGAAGGGAGATCAGCTGTGGCTATGTTCCAGCTGGTTCTTGTACAAAAAGTTTCATATTAAAGTAGAGTGACTTCTTCAGAGCTTGTTGACAGAGAACCATACTCTTGGCTTTTCAGAAGAAACGTAACATTGAGGATTCCTAAACTGCTCTTTGGACATGGATTTGCCATCAGTGAAGATTCAGGTGTTACTGGGTTGTAGAGAATTTAAACTCAGCAGGGATCTGGTAATAGTGGGGAAAAGCACAGACTTAGAATGTTAAAACCAGGTGTTGCTGCCTAGAGGACCTGCACTACAGAAAGGAAAGAGGAGGCTTTACCAGTCAGGGGCTGGGAATTGCCTCATCCCAGTTTTTTTAAACTCATCAAAGGGACAGGCTTTCTTTCATATTCAGTCTACCCTTCAAGCTTTGCCTTGTGGTCAGGTGGGAGAAGAGGCTTCATAACACTCAGGTAGGAAAAAGGAGACAAAGGGACACTTAACAGGGAAGGGAAGATGAACGTATAAGTTGTCAGGCTCCAAATCTCTATTTGAAAGGCGTATATTTTAAAGGGGTACTGATAGTATACTTGAAAGGATGTCAAATACACATTTGAAAAGAGGTCAAATACACTTTTGAAAACAAAGGAAGGCACAATATTTGTTCTGGAGAACAAGGAAGATTATGATATGGAAATTCTACAAAGAGGTCATGTTTGTACAACGGAGTAAAATATAAAGGATATTTTTGGATGGTGGACTTTTTGATGAGAAAAGAAATTCTCTAGATTGGGAAGGCTGATTTTCCCTCATATTCTATCTTTTTTTTAGCTTTATAAAAATTTATTGGTATTGATTTATACATCTTTATGTGTCAAAATGTATTTGAAGCAGCTGTCAATTTCAAGATTTATTATTTCCTGACACCATACGAGGGTGGACAATAGAACGAAGTTAGGTCAAGATGATAATAAGTATTGCTTTTATTTGTTTTATCTTAAAATGTTGATAATGTATGCTGTATCCTATATCCTATCCTGGTCATCTTGATATTCTTTTCGAGTAGTCTGACCCAGAGTAGGTGCTCAAAGAATACATTTTGATAAATGATGTCACCTATGGGCAGAAAGAAGCTAGACTTAATCACAATTTTGAAAGCACTTAATTATTTGTTGTAAACCACTGTGCAAGATCAATTTTGTTATATCCTCTGACAGTGTTAAACTTTATAGTAGGTCTGTGCTTCCAGAAAGCAGGGACAGTTAAGAAATCCCATCACAGGTTTGTGATTTAGAAATGGCTTGTCAAGAAAAAATTGCACTGGATGGAGTTAAACAGTCAAGGAAAACTTTATTGAAGACTATAGCAATCAGGGAGAGACTGAACTCATCTCCAACACTGAAGGCAGTTGTGGATTTATAGACAAGACACAGAGTAAGAAAGTCAGTAGGTGAAAACTAAGAGGAACTCAGTTAGCTATCAAGGGTGGAGAGATTCTTGCTAAACTGGTGTGTCAGGGTTCTGGTTACACTGGGTCAGCAGGCCATACACAGGCCTAGCTGAGAAGAGGGCTCAGAGGAGCCTGACTAAAGAGCAGTTGAGGTGACAAGGTCCTTTTTGTCACCACAAAGGACCATCTCGCTTTTGATTATTCTGAGGGAAAGCTCACCCTTCCTTCTTCATGACTCCTCTAAGACTGGAAATGCCTCTGTGAAACCCCAGACTCTTTTTCTTCTTCTTTCTTTCTTTTTTTTGGCATTCTCATTAATGAATCATCTCCTTCTGGCAATAGCCTAAATAAAATTGCCTCCTTCAATGACTGGTGCAGACTGTGCTTCCCGGTTTTGGTGCTGTGTCTTGGGGAGGAGTGGAATCCTTGCCCTGGGAAACTGGTTCATTCCACCCAGGTAAAATGGCCTCTCAGAGTGCTTTGGGCTCAGTTTCTGACTGACAATGAATAGGGTGGATTTAGTGTATGTCAGACTGTTGGCTTTCCAGAACCGAATCCTAGAAGACATCTTTTGCATGTAAACTATCTTTGATATTTCCTTGGGGCGCTGGAAAAATCACAAAGAATCTGTTTTAGCCCTTGTAAACAGAGATGCTAGAAAGAATTAGGCTTATTTGTGGTTACTATTGATGAATTGCACAGAAAGAGAGGTCAAATCAGAAGAGATTCTCTGCCTTCTCTAGGTTACATTTTTTTCTGGGTAAAATGTTAATAATACAGATATTTCAGAAACTGTAAGCTGTTGGAGAAGTTCTCAGGAAGTTGTCAGTGTCCTCGCTGTCCTTATCTATCCTTAGGCTGTTGCTGCTTACCAGAGGCTTGGGATGATTTGCTTGATAATTGACAACAATGGGATAGTGTAATAGCCATAATTTCAGTTATTTTTTTCAGTGTTAACTGAAGAATTAAAGTTGGTTGCAACCTACATTGTGGGCAGTTAGGGTATATATTCCTTTGATGAGATATAATATTCATCCTCAACACCCCAAAACCACTAGATCACTTAAACTATAAGCATTCACATGTACATACAAACTCTCAATAAATGCCAAACAACATCTACATATCAAGCACTGTGCTAGGCACTAGTGGCCAATTAGATTTTTTTATACTATCAGGTTTATTGGTAAAGACAGAGAATAGATGAGTGATCAAAAAATAAGAGTTACAGATGACTTTTATAAAGGAAAAGGATGATGTGTTTAAGATGAGAGGAAAGGTAAGGGTGATCCTGGAAGGCTTCCTAGGGAGGTGGCACAGGCTGAAACTGGAAGGTTGTTTTAGAGCCAGCTAATGAAGACTGCTGGGAGAAGGGCCTTTCCACTTTTCTATGATTTCTGCTTAGGCTACATGCTGGACTAAACAATGTTTTCCATTTGGTCAGTAAAATTTTTTCTTGCCTATGATGTGACTAATAGGCTACTTTCAAGAACGCATTTACCTTCCCATCAATTTTATCTATTGAACAAGAATCAATTGTACTTTTTTCCCCAAATTTGTTTACTCTGGCTATGTTGTTTCGATTATGTAAACTGATGAAATATGCTTTTGAAAAGAGTAATTTCTATGGAAATTAACTTCATTGATATGGAAAAAGTTTTCAAAAGGTGACTTTCAAAATTTTTGCTATCAGATTAGTTGTGTGGGCAAGACAACTATCAGAGTTGGAGAAAAATTACAAAAATATGGAAGCATTTTGGACTTTGACTGCTTCACAAGAGTCTTTATGCTTTCTCACCAATTAAAGAAATTGAAACTAGAGATAGTTGACAGTGTAGTACATAAAGACAAATGATTCAGAACTATAAAAAGTGGACTCACAACCAAAAAAACTTTAATCTTGGCCCTTTATGAAACAATTGCAGGAGTCTGCATTTATGTTTAGGTTAAAACAAAATATTTAAGCTATGTATGTATATTTATAGATTTAACATTAACATTTTAACATACAGTACCTATCATCCTTCTTTCATTTTATTTCTTGTGTTTTACCACTTTAACCTATTTTTTTTTCTTTTAACTGGCCAATCCCCTGACCTAACTAGGTAAGAAATTAAAAAAAGCAACCACTCCCCACTAAGAAACCTACAATATCTTTCTCACAAAAATGAGATCGTCCTATTCATATTGTTTTGGAACATTTTTTCCTATTTTCCATACTATGAACATCTCTCGTCAGTAAGTATGTTTCTATAATATAATTTTGGATGCTATCATATTCATTACATAAATGGATCATAGTTTTTTTTTAAGATATTTATAATAGTTAGCTATTTAAGGAGCTAAAACTCATCACTACAGTGATCAGCCTTATATACACATATTTGCACATATCCTTAATAGTTTTCTTAAGATGAGTTCCCAGGAGGTGCATTTCTGCCTCAAAGACAGTCACCTTTTAAGACCTTTGATATATACAATTAAATTTTCCTCCAGTAAAGTGAACACATGTCTTTTTGGAGTGAAATGTTTCTGAGATTCTCTGAATATTTCTGAGGCAATGAGGCAATCAGACAGTAGGGTCTGCTCTTAAAGGTTATGTGTACATATAGGAACACTGAATTCAGGCCACTCAAAGAACTGAATGAATAAAACATAGTACTAAAATAAAATACCATAGCATAGCACCAGTACATGCCCAGCAAATCATTATCATCTGGTCAGAAGCTGCCAGTTAAAACCTTTATTTCAAATGGCGCATACCATGGAATAGACTGTGAACTATTTTTGTCCTAGAGGTCCTCCCATTCTTTTCTCTGTAAAGCCCTTGCTCACTTACTGCACCTTTCAATTGAAAGGTTGCCCAGCAGAGAATAGCTACAACCTTGCTTGAAGGAGCCATCTCCTTTGTCAGCAGACCTGGCTTTCTTTTTGATGATGTCAGTGTAAAATTTGTTACTTCCTTTTCTTTAATCTACTATGTGGTCACTTTAAATGTCATTCTTTAAAATGTCTCTTAGCGACAGCCCTCAGTTCAGTTCAGTCCAGCGACAGCCCTAGAGGAAAAATAATTGCATTAGTTACAAACACCGAGATGCAGCACGGTCCCAGAGTGGAACGCTAGTCAGATCTCACACCTTCTCCTGACATAGCTGTCCCTGGATATCTTTTGAGCTGATAATTAGGTTTCCAGGGCTTTCTTTCTCATTAATGGCCTGGTACTGTCAAAACCCCCACTGAGAGCGAGATTTATTTAAGGTAGAAATTAAATTCCAGTGCAGAGAGGAGAGCCAGGAATTCCCGCCACATCATGCCGTGATAACGCTGTCTCTTGGCACTTTGTGCTTTAAGACGATTTAATAAGGGCCTCTTTCTTGTTCCAGATTCAAATAATGACTTCCATATGTAAAATTCTGTCAGTTGTAATTAAATTTGTCTTTATTTACTCGGTAGCTTTGGATATAAATGCTGGCTCACCTTCTGGAGCAGAACCTCTTAAGGATCCTGGAGAAGGAATACACTGACATTTGTGGAGAAGCTTTGTCCTCTCGGGTGTAGGGAAGCAGCCCCTTGGTGGCTTTGAGGGATGTGCCACAGGCCAGTGGAGAAGGTGAGTGTGAGCTTCTGCAGAAACACGGAGAAAGCATGACCTGAATCCTTCTCAAGGTGACATAGCGGACTCTACAGAGGAGGAGGCCCTTGACTGGGACCTTGAGGGATAGGTAAAAGTTACGCAGAGAAGGGTTCTATTTCTGGGTGGGCAAGATTCCCTGGAGTAGGAAATGGCAACCCACTCCGGTATTCTTGACTGGGAAATCCCATGGACAGAGGACTAGCAGACTACAGTCTACGAAGCTGCAAAGAGTTCACATGACTGAGCGCACGTACTTGCAGCAGAAAAGACAGGTAGAAACAGCCCTGCAGGTGGAGGAAGACAGGGGATGTTTGAGGAAGCACCACAGGGGCGCCAGAGGGCAGGGCTGCTGAGGAGACAGAGCGGGTGTTTGTGGGATGACCTCAGTGAGCGGGCAGAATGCGCTCTCCAAACTTTTGCCCTTTACAGCCTCTATCACCTGTGTCACTGGCATTAATTAAATAGTTGTTTAAGCGATAGATGGCCAAGTCTTTCTTGTTTTTAAGAATCTATGAGAAGGGGAACAATACTGGGAGCTTTACACGTGCTGTCCCACCTAGCCCTCCCAACAAGCCATAGGCTTTTTAGTTAAGGAAACAGAAGGCTTTTTTTGGTAAGTGGTTGTCAAAGGCCACATTTCCTGGCAACTCGTGGAAGAATAGAACCTTGAAACGTCGTGGTGGAGGCATCAGCAGGGAGCAGGACACCTTGCTGGTGGGGGCACGGTCAGACATGGGGGCCTTGGGGTGCTTCTGATGGCACTGGTGCTGTGGCACTCGGCAGAGTGGGATTGACTTATCTCTCCATTTCAAGAGAGTTTGTTGAAAATCCAGGAGGTAGGCAGTGAGCAGGATAGGGGGTCAAGGATGTGCTGAGGAGGAGTGTTATTCCTGTGGTACACACAGCCTTGTGAGAACGTGAGGATAGATGTATCACAGGCCACCATAGCCCTGCTCACGTGGAGGGTGCACCCAGCATATTAAGGTGGGAGCTCTGCTTGCCGCAGGGGATAACATTGAGATGGACCCTAAAGAATTCCCAGCAAGTTTTCTGAGGAAGGCAGGTAAAGAAAGACATTTGAGGCAGAAGCAATGAGGAGAAAGGTGTCAACTTGTGAGGGGAAAATGTGTATGTGGTGTTTTCAGCAGAAAGAGGATGAGGAAGTGCAGTAGGGAGGAAGACAGGGCTCTGGGCAGGTTTAGGGCTTTAGAAGCCATTCTGAGGAGGGAACTTAATCCTGCTCAGTTTGGATTTTAAGGAAGGAGCAATAGGATAGTACCCTGGAGGGTAGAGCCCAGGGAGGGAGACTGGAGGCAAAGAAATATAACAGGAGAATGGTACAATCGCCAAGAGAGAAGAGATGAAGATCAACAGCAACTGAAAAACAGAAAGGTATGGAATTCCTGTATATTTTTATGTATCTTAGAAAATTATAAAAGTGACTCATGCTTACAGTAGAAAATGCAAATGAATGCACACATGTGAAAGAAATGGAAGTCCACACTTTCCATAAACTTACCCCAGCAAACTTGTATGAATCCTTTCCAGACAGTGTTGAGTTTTTTTCTACACACACACACACACTCATTGACATATGCAGTTATAACCTGCCTTCTTTGTGAGTCCAGCATTGATCTTGTTCTTCCAGAGCTCACAGGTGTTCACTAGACTCCCAGTCATATGAATTTGAAGCTCCAAGCAGGGATTGAGGTTATGAATGATAACTGAATTATATCCACTCACCCCCCTCTGCCTCCATAGGAGACAGACGAATCTTTGAATTCTTGTCTGTTCACTGCTACTCACTGTGTGAAAGAAATAATTGTTCATACCTAAGCCTCCTCAGCTATCTACAAGGAGAAACAGAGATAATAGGTTTAATGAGTTTCTCTTCCAAGTAAGATGTTTGGCTTTTAAAAAACTGGTGAATTAAAGAACCCTTCTGTTACCTACTTGGCAGTCTTTACCTATGAGGTGATGCAATAGATAATCTAACACCATCATTATTATATCTCTGTTCACAGGTTTTATAAGAACCTCTCAGTTTCACAGGAGGGGTACTTTAAAAAGCAACTCCATGATGAAGAGGGATGAACTGTTCTTTTAATAGCACTAGGACATGGTTTAATAGCAATAGAATATGGTTTCCTGAAAAGTGCATGTGTGTATTCTCATTTGTTATTTTTACTTTTTAGTTTTGCACTTCACATTTTTAACAGCTCTAATAAGGTATGATTAACATACAGTATGTCTTAGTCTGTTCAGGCTGTTGTAACAGATGTACCCTAGACTAGGCGGCTATACACTTCAAAGGTTTATTTATCCCAGTTCTGGAGGCTGGAAGTCTAAGACCGAGTTCCAGCACATTTGATGTCTGGTGAGATGGCAATCTATTCACTAGGTCCTCACATGGCAGAAGAGGGCTGCAAGCTCTCTGGGGTCTGTTTTATGAAGGCACTAATCTCATTCATGAGGAATCCACCTCATGACCTAATCAGCTCCTAAAGGCCCCACCTCCATAAACCATCACACTGGGGATTAGGTTTTTCAACATATGAATTTAAGGAGACACAAACATTTGGCATAGTACATTCTCTATGTGCGTACTTGATGTATGTTGAACGGCGAAACATTGTCATGATCAAGATGGTGAACATGTCCATCATTCCTTCAAGAATGCCTCATGTCCCTCTGTAGCTCCCCTTCCTGTACCTTTTTCCTGTCTCCAGGCAACAACCACCAATCTGTTTTCTCTTACTACATAGTCACACGTTAGGTTTTATAAACACGGGAGAAAAAATTGAACCAGTCAGGGAAAGGTAGTTAACTTACTCAAACATCCATTCCCACTTTTAAATGAATTTTAAATGTTCCTTTTCAATGAATCCTGATTCAAAGCATAGAGAGCAATGATCACTCTGGAAGAACTTTTTCCCAGCCTTCCTTGCCTCTAGGTATAGCCATATAACTGAGATCTCGCCAGTGAGATGCAAGTAGAAGTGTTCATGAGACTTCTGGAAAGAGAGCTCAAAGGGAGCTGACTTGGCTGGGGACAAGACCTTTTCACCTTTTCTCTCATTTCTCATCCTTTGTGTGGAATGGATGTGTGATGGCTGAAGCTCCACTGGCAGTCTTGAACTATGAGATGACCTTGGAAATGAAAGCCATTTACTGAGTTGGTGGAGCAGAGAGATGAACTTGCCTTTCTTATGTCAGCATGATGCTTTCATACCAAGCTTACACTATCTGTATTTGGATTTCTTCTATTTGAAGGTATCATAAACTTTTAATTTTCTTGAGCAACTCTTATTTTGCTTTCATTTCATATGCAACTGACCTTATCCTAACAGAAACTTCATACTTCTATGAATGTTTCTCATTAGTTTTCTTTGAACAGTTCCAACAAGTCCATTTGATTTTATTTCCTTTCAAATTGTATATCTGATTTAGATCTGCTTCTAAAATATTATATTTCATTTAACTTTGACAGGGAATGAGTCATTTCACTGGGGTCAACCTGATTGTCTCAAAAACCTTAGAAAGCAAGTTGTTCTAGCAACTTGATTCCCTAGGCTCTGACACACAAGATCCTCTGTCAGAATAAACTACAATGAAACACCTTTTCACCTTAAGGGAATTTCATAATGCATGGTGCCTTTCACAGGGGGCTGGGGAGAATCCTTCTGACATTCTTTGTGACTGTTAAGGGAAAGAAACAACACAGAAGCTACAAACCTAGGTGGTGAAGAAGTGTCATTAGGGTTAAATAAGAATTTCCTAGAAACGTTATTCCTTTCCTGACATGGACATAGGATATGTTCATCACTTCTCTGGCTTAGCATACAGTGTCAGTTATCTTAAAGTGTGTGAAAAATAGAGTCCTCCTTGTTGCATTAGTCACGAGGGGGCAGTTCCCTGGTAGCTCAATTAATAAGGAATCTGCCTGCAATGCAGGAGACCTGGCTTTGATCCCTGGGTGGGCAAGAACCCCTGGAGAAGGAAATGACAGCCCACTCCTATTCTTGCCTGGGAAATCCCGTGGACAGAGGGCAGAGGAGCCTGGTAGGCCACAATCCATGGGGTTATGAGAGTTGGACACAACTTAGTGACTAAACCACCAACACCACATGGCTCCGAGGAAGACTGTGGTGGGCTTCCCATGCTTTCCTATGGGCTGGCTCCTAGGATACATCCTCTTCATTTTCCTCTAACAAGCTTTCTTTCATAAGGCCATGTGACTCGTGCTGTAAAATATAAACTTAATTAAGCTCTGTTAGGTGCTGGCTTCCTTGTGAGCAAGAGAAAATGGATGAACTATAATAAAGAAGATTTGGCCTAGGCAACATTTGGGTTGTTTTTCACTGGCATTTCTGGAAATTAAGCTATTAAATCAGGAGAACGGGCCAGATCAGTTTGATATTTATTTTTCATTCCTGACTGCAAAGTAAAAGGCTTAACTTATAATGACATAAAATCAACACCTACTGTGTTCCATTAATTAATTCTGGCATCCTATCAAAAACATCTCCCAAGTTTGTCTCATCTGATTTTTTTCCCTTCATAAAAGCCTAAAGCATATTAGTCATGATGCCATTATATTCTAGATGCTTTAAAAAGATTTCTGTAATTCCTGTCATCCCCTGCCTACTACTTTTTAGTGAGAAAACCAAGCTGGGTAAATGAGAAAGTTTGTGGCTTGTAGAGATGTCTTGGCATTTTCTCATAGCTGTTGGTGGACTCTTTCCAGTTTTTAGTATTTTAAGAATATTGTAAGCACTTTATTGAAAGCATGAACAATTTGAATACTCTGTGGCATACTTAACTCAGAGCTTCTTATTTATTCCAGCCTAAACTTTACAGAGGTTTATTTCAAAATAATATTTTTCCAAATCTTCACTATTTTCCAACTGAGCACATTTAGTTTTGCCATTAAAATTTTTTTATGTGTAATGGATTTGCCTTGTTCTCATAACATTTCTACCCTAGAAGATAGAGATATTTCAACTTGCTTTCCTTTCCTTAATTTTAATGCAAAAATTCCTCTCATTTCCTTTACTCAGATCATCAGTTCAGTTCAGTCACTCAGTTGTGTTTGACTCTTTGTGACCCTATGGATTGAAGCATGCCAGCCCCATGCCAGCCCTCCCTGTCCATCACCAACTCCCGGAGTCCACCCAAACCACGTCCATTGAGTCAGTGATGCCATCCAACCATCTCATCCTCTGCCATCCCTTTCTCCTCCTGTCCTCAATCTTTCCCAGCATCGGGGTCTTTTCAAATGAGTCAACTCTTTGCATCAGGTGGCCAAAGTATTGGAGTTTCAGCTACAACATCAGTCCTTCCAATGAACACCCAGGGCTTATCTCCTTTAGGATGGACTAGTTGGATCTCCTTGCAGTCCAAGGGACTCTCAAGAGTCTTCTCCAACACCACACTTCAAAAGCATCAATTCTTTGGTGCTCAGCTTTCTTTTTAGTCCAACTCTTACATCCATACATGACTACTGGAAAAATCATAGCCTTAACTAGACGGACCTTTGCTGGCAAAGTAATGTCTCTGCTTTTGAATATGCTATCTAGGTTGGTCATAACTTTTCTTCCAAGAAGCAAGCATCTTTTAATTTCATGGCTGCAGTCACCATCTGCACTGATTTTGGAGCCCTAAAAAATAAAGTCAGCCACTGTTTCCACTGTTTTTGCATCTATTTGCCATGATCTTAGTTTTCTGAATGTTGAGCTTTAAGCCAACTTTTTCACTCTCCTTTTTCACTTTCATCAAGAGGCTCATTAGTTCCTCTTCACCTTCTGCCATAAGAATGGTGTCTTCTGCATATCTGAGGTTATTGATATTTCTCCTGACAATCTTGATTCCACCTTGTGCTTCCTCCAGCCCAGCATTTCTCATGATGTACTCTGCATATAAGTTAAATAAGCAGGGTGACAATATACAGCCTTGACGCATTCCTTTTTCTATTTGGAACCAGTCTGTTGTTCCATATCCAATTCTAACTGTTTCTTCCTGATCTGGATACAGGTTTCTCAAGAGGCAGATCAGGTGGTCTGGTATTCTCAGCTCCTTCAGAATTTTCCACAGTTGAATGTGATCCACACATTCAAAGGCTTGGCATAGTCAATAAAGCAGAAATAGATGTTATCTGAAACTCTCTTGCTTTTTTGATGATCCAGCAGATGTTGGCAATTTGATCTCTGGGTCCTCTGCGTTTTCTAAATACATCTTGAACATCAGGGAGTTCACGGTTCACATATTGCTGAAGCCTGGCTTGGAGAATTTTGAACATTACTAGCATGTGAGATGAGTATACTTATGCGGTAGTTTGAACATTCTTTGGCATTGCCTTTCTTAGGGATTGGAATGAAAACTGACCTTTTCCAGTCCTGTGGCCACCACTGAGTTTTCCAAATTTGCTGGCATATTGAGTGCAGCACTTTCACAGCATCATCTTTTAGGATTTGAAATAGATCAACTGGAATTCCATCACCTCCACTAGCTTTGTTCATAGTAATGCTTCCTAAGGCCCACTTGACTTTACATTCCAGGATGTCTGGCTCTAGGTGAGTGATCATACCATCGTGATTATCTGGGACACGATGATCTTTTTTGTATAGTTCTGTGTATTCTTGCCACCTCTTTTTAATATCTTCTGCTTCTGTTAGGTCCATACCATTTCTGTCCTTTATTGAGCCCTTCTTTGTATGAAACATTCCCTTGGTATCTCTAGTTTTCTTGAAGAGATCTCTAGTCTTTCCCATTCTATTGTTTTTCTCTATTTATTTGCATTGATCACCGAGGAAGGCTTTCTTATCTCTCCTTGCTATTGTTTGGAACTCTGCATTCAAATGGGTATATCTTTCCTTTTCTCCTTTGCTTTTCACTTCTCTTCTTTTCCCATCTGTTTGTAAGGCCTTCTCAGACAGCCATTTTGCCTTTTTGCATTTCTTTTCTTGGGGATGGTCTTGATTCCTGTCTCCTTTACAATGTTACAAACCTCCATCCATCCAGCATGCTGTCTATCAGATCTATTCCGTTAAATCTATTTCTCACTTCCACTGTGTATTCATAAGGGATTTGATAGGTCCTACCTGAATGATCTAGTGGTTTTCTCCACTTTCTTCAATTTCAGTCTGAATTTGGCAATGAGAAGTTCATGATCTGAGCCACAGTCAGCTCCCGGTCTTGTTTTTGCTGACTGTATAGAGCTTCTCCATCTTTGGCTGCAAAGAATATAATCAATCTGATTTCAGTGTTGACCATCTGGTGATGTCTATGTGTAGAGTCTTTTCTTGTGTTGTTGGAAGAGGGTGTTTGCTATGACCAGTGCATTTTCTTGGCAGAATGCCATTAGCCTTTGCTCTGCTTCATTCTGTACTCCAAGGCCAAATTTGCCTGTTACTTCAGGTGTTTCTTGACTTCCAACTTTTTCATTCCAGTTCTCTATAATGAAAAGGACACCTTTTTGGGGTATTAGTTCTAGAAGGTCTTGCAGGTCTTCATAGAACCGTTCAACCTCAGCTTCTTCAGAGTTACTGGTCAGGGAATAGACTTGGATTACTGTGATATTGAATGGTTTCCTTTGGAAATGAACAGGGATCATTTTGTCGAGATTGCATCCAAGTACTGCAGTTCGGACTCTTTTGTTGACTATGATGGCTACTTTATTTCTTCTAAGGGATTCCTGCCCACAGTAGTAGATATAATGGTCATCTGAGTTAAATTCACCCATTCCTGTCCATCTTAGTTTGCTGATTTCTAGAATGTCAGTGTTCACCTTTTCCATCTCCTGTTTGACTACTTCCAATTTCCCTTGATTCATGGACCTGACATTCCAGGTTCCTATGCAATATTGCTCTTTTCAGCATCTGACCTTGCTTTATCACCAGTCACGTCCACAACTGGGTGTTGTTTTTACTTTGGCTCCATCCCTTCATTTTTTCTGGAGTTATTTCTCCACTCACCTCCAGTAGCATATTGGACACCTACTGACCTGGGGAGTTCCTCTTTCAGTATCCCACCATTTTGCCTTTTCATACTGTTCATGGGGTTCTCAAGGCAAGAATTCTGAAGTGGTTTGCCATTCCCTTCTCCAGTGACCACATTCTGTCAGACCTCTCCACCATGGCCTGTCATATACCCATCGTGAAGAGAAGAGCACTGTAGTGAAATGTGGGCACAGTGGTGTAGCAGTCCATCTCCCTGCTGGATTGAAAGCCTCTTAGGATGTGAGGTGTGTGTTTATCTCCTTTTGCCCATTTCTTCATTCAGAGAATTCTCCGTATACATTTGTTGAATTGATCAGTAATGGTACCAGAACAGAACTTCTTGACTTGTGCTCACCAAGGTTGTACTTACATACAACAACTGACCTAATAATTTTTAAGAAAATGACTTGACTAAATATCTATTTCCCTTTAAGCCACACATGTTATGGTTGCCTAGATACAAGTTTATGAGTTGATTTTACTATCCTTGAATTTTTCATGTGAAGAATTTAGAGCCAAGCATAAGAAGCCTTTTGTTGATTATTTGGTTATCTACTCATCACTTTACAAATGCCTCCACTTCTTAATTGTGAGGTCCTGAGATAAGAGAAAGACATATTGATATTTTCCTTGTAGCCTATGTTTCAAATAGGATAAAACTGAGCAACTAACATTGAGAAATAAGTGATTGATATACAGGGATTAAACTAAACAAATGGAGAATATAATGTTGAACTAGTATGAAACTATAAATTTATTTTTGACTTAAAAAACATTCTTTTTATTTATAATCTCTGAAGATCACACATCACTTTTCCCCAGTTCTTTGTGTACTTTTCTAATGTATGGAAGAGTTGAATCCCCCAGACCAAAGGCTAGGGATGGAAGCACTGGGAAAGGAAGCAACTTTCTAATAACTGGTGATAGTCAGAAGGAGTCTACTCCATCACTCATCTGTGATGACTGTTTCAAACAGACTCAGACCACTGACATCTCAGAAAAGACTTATTCCAAACTCTTTGGAAAGAGAAAATGCTGAATAACCAAAGGCTATGTGGAGCTTGACCACTACTTGAGGTGGATAGGAAGGTAGCTGTTTCCAGCTCCAAAGACACTGAGTGAGTCACCTGTCAACTAGGGAAAGATAATCCTTTTCCTCCAATCCTATCAGAATGACTAGTAATTATCTATATTGATTGGAAGATGCCTGTCTTATATTTTGAGCTTCCTTGGTTGGCTCAGTTTGAAAGGACCTGCCTGTTAATGCAGGGGATTTAAGATATGGGAGTTCAATTTCTGGGTCAGGAAGATCCCCTGGAGGAGGAAATGGCAACCCACTCCAGTATGTTTGCCTGGAAAATCCCATGGACAGAGGAGCCTGGCAAGCTATAGTCCATGGGATTACAAAGAGTCAGACATCGCTTAGTGACTAAACAACAACCACATCTTATTAGTGAAAATTTTGAGGTAGAGATACTGCATGGATGAGTGAATTGAAGCTAATTTATAATAAATACTCAGTTATGAAATATACAAAAAGCAACTTCATTGACCATAATGCTGATGCTGCTAAGTTGCTTCAGTCATGTCCAACTCTGTGACCTCATAGACGGCAGCCCACCAAGCTCCCCTGTCCCTGGGATTCTCCAGGTAGGAACACTGGAGTGGGTTGCCATTTCCTTCTCCAGTGCATGAAAGTTAAAAGTGAAAGTGAAGTCGCTCAGTCGTGTCCGACTCCTCACGACCCCCTGGACTGCAGCCTACCAGGCTCCTCCATCCATGGGATTTTCAAGGCAAGAATACTGGAGTGGGTTGCCATTGTCTTCTCTGACTGACCGTAATAGTACCCCCCTCCCCCAATTTCTTTATGATTCAAGTATCTTTTAAAAACACCTGTAGATGAAATTACTTTCCAAATAACTGATGGCACTCAGTAACACACGACACTTATAGTTTTGAACTGCTATGACTCCTTCTGGAAAACAAAGGTGTCTATTGCTGTTAAGCTTATTGAGAAATGAGCTGGTGCTATACTTAGCCATTTCAACTCCGTGGGCTCCCAGAGGCTCTGCATTGACCTGGTCACCTACAGATAGGCACCTAGGATATGGTGTTTGCCAAGCTGACTGCAAAAACTTCTCCACTCCCAGTGCTCACTCTCCTTTCCAGTGTGATCTGCATGCTCCTCCTGTCAAGAGGTGGTCTCTACCCCTTTAAGTTTCGTCTGGCCTCAGGATTCACTCTGACCAGAAGAAGGTAGTGAAAATAATGTGAAAATTCCAAGCAAGCCTGAAGCTTCATTTCTCACACTGTTGGAATATTGCCCTGTAGTGCCATATGGCAAAACAATGACCTAACCATCATGAAGATGAGAGGTCATATAAAGCAGAGATAGACCAGCCCAGCTAAGCCTCCACAGACCAACTGGCCAGTGGCCAGTCACAGCTACCAGACATGTGGATGGGGCCATCTTACGGTACCCAGCCCCATTCAGCTGCTAGGCGACTTCAACTCTAGGAGTTCAGTTCAGTCGCTCAGTCGTGTCCGACTCTTTGCAACTCCATGAATTGCAGCACGCCAGGCCTCCCTGTCCATCACCAACTCTTGGAGTTCATTCAAACCCATGTCCATCGAGTCAATAATGCCATCCAGCCATCTCATCCTCTGTAATCCCCTTATCCTCTTGTCCCCAACCCCTCCTAGCATCAGAGTCTTTTCCAATGAGTCAACTCTTCGCATAAGGTGGCCAAAATATTGGAGTTTCAGCTTTAGCATCATTCCTTCCAAAGAAATCCCAGGGTTGATCTCCTTCCAAATGGACTGGTTGGATCTCCTTGCAGTCCAAGGGACTCTCAAGAGTCTTCTCCAACACCACACTTCAAAAGCATCAATTCTTCGGTGCTCAGCTTTCTTCACAATCCAACTCTCACATCCATACATGACCACTGGAAAAAAACCATAGCCTTGACTAGAAGGACCTTTGTTGGCAAAGTAATGTCTTTGCTTTTGAATATGCTATCCAGGTTGGCCCTAACTTTCATTCCAAAGAGTAAGCATCTTTTAATTTCATGGCTGCAATCATCTGTGGCCACAGACAAAAATCCACAGAAGAGTTGCCCACTGAGCCTAGGTCAAGTTACTGTCCCCCAGAATCATGAGCAAATGTATTAATTGGGGTGATTTGTAACATGGCAATAGACAGCTATTATACGGCACCCTGTGAGAAGGATCCTTTTCTTCATTTTGGCAGTTCGTGATATCTCTTCAGACTGTTATCAATTCCATTGCCTCTGCTGGCTGCACCTCTTGTTACTCCCTTTGACTCACACTCGGTGTGTATCAGTCAGTCTCTGGCCTCTTTAGACTCTTGGTTTGCTTTGGAGTGTCTGTTTTGATTCCTGACTCCAGCCTCACCCGGGGAACATTGGCCCTTTGGCTCCATGCCATTTAGCCTGAAGGCCAGACCAGTCATGCTTGAGGTGACCAGGAGCCTGGCTGGATGTGGTGTCCAGAGTCCCGAGTTGGTCAGGAGGGAGCTCAGAAGCAAGAGTTGGTTGAGTAAAAGCTGTCTTACAGAGTTATGGGGCCTACAGGAGAATTCTACTCGGGTTTACTGCAGCCTATTTGTACCCAGAACATACACTCACGCTTACAGATTTAGTGATTGTTTAGAGGCAAATCTAATTACTTTTTCAACCCCCTTTAAAAAGACTTCTCTGAAGATAAATTCAAATTCTTTATGGCTCACAAAGCTCTGCATGTTTTATTTGCTGCCAACTCTATCATCTCATCTCTTACCATGAGTAGTCCCTGCACTTATTCCATCTTCCTGTTGGCCTGAACTTTCTTCATATTCTTGAATGCACCTTGCTAACTAGCCCTGATGTTTAAGCCACCTACTTTGTGCTTTGTTATGATCTCCTGAGGAAACTAATACAGTCTACTATTTGCTGCATAGTGTTCAGATGCTTGGAATATGTCAGTTAGCAAAATAAAGATCTCTGCCCATGAAGAACTTACGTTTAGTGGAAAGCGATGGGCCATGAACCATATGCTGGAATGGAGTATATGCTGTGAAAAATAGAGAAAGCGTAGAAGAGTAAGCGGGATTGGAACTGTGGGGGAGTGGGTTAGTGGAGGTCTCATTGAGAAAGTGACATTTGAGCAGAGACTTGGTGAAGAAGTTATCCAGGGGTTTTGTAGAGGAACAGTGTTCCAGGTGAGGGAAGAGCAAAGCCAGGTCTCGGAGGCAGCATGTGCCTGGCATGATGGAGCACAGCTAAGGAAGTCAGCGAGACGAGTCACAGGTAAGTCCTAGCAGTGTGGTGGGATGGGATGATGTGGATAGGTTCAGATTATATTGGCTCCTTAAGCTCCCATTGAGATCAGCCCTGGGATTTCTTTGGAAGGAATGATGCTAAAGCTGAAACTCTTTGGCCACCTCATGTGAAGAGTTGACTCATTGGAAAAGACTGATGCTGAAAGGGATTGGGGGTAGGAGGAGAAAGGGACGACAGAGGGTGAGATGGCTGGATGGCATCACTGACTTGATGGACATGAATCTGAGTGAACTCCAGGAGTTGGTGATGGACAGGGAGGCCTGGCATGCTGCAATTCATGGGGTTGCAAGGAGTTAGACACAACTGAGTGACTGAACTGAACTGAAGCTCCCATTGACTTTTTTTTTTTTTTCTGACTTTTTATTTTTTCCCCATTGACTTTTACTTTGAAAGCAGAAGCTGGTGTGGGTTTTGGATGAGAAGAAATATGATCTAATTTATGTTTAAAGAAGATGGCTCTGGCTGCTGCACATTAGGACAAGAGTAGAAGCAAGGAGAACCTATAGCAATAATCCAAGCGAGAAAGGAGCCTCAGCTGACAGTGGCAGAAGAGAGAAAAGACTCGGGTCAAATTATGTGTGGTTTGGAAGGCAGAGAAAGACTGGATACAGGAGTGAGTGTGTGAGAAAGGGAGGAGTCAAGGGTGACTCCAAAGATTTTGGCTTGAGCAACCGAAGAGATGACGTTCTCTGTTATTTCTTCTCTTATTTTGCTGAGGATTTAAAAAGCTTTTTTAGCAAAGTTGATTCCTTCTGTCTTTGCAACCTCTTTTTTTCTAGTTTGATTTGTTTGCTTTAGAATAGATATCTGCTTTCCATTTTAGGTGATTTCATGCAGTGTCCGGTAACTCTTGGCTGTTCACATTTAAGAGCAGAGCACAGAAAATATTTTCAGAAGCTCTGTGTGTGTAGGTGTGATGAGGAATGCCTGTTGACTGTGGTCTTCACCACAGGGTGACTTCTCATGCTGCTTGAATGGGGAACCCCTGTGATAGACATTGTCTTTCCTCCAGTTGTTGAGATTTCTTAGGAAAGAATTCTCCCAGTTGTAGAGATTTACTTGTAAATATGTGCTTAGGATGCTAAATGGTTCAAGAAGGGTGGGTCTCCCAATAATGAGTAGGAGTCCTATTTCCAGTAATATGTCTTTGCTGTGGGCTGTAACAAATGTTTTTAGTCTAGAGAACTGTTTCACTCTTTCCAAAGGAAAAATCTTGGGTGTCTTGTCAGGGCAGGTGATGGGCAGGTGCCAGGCTAGGCAAGAGAGGAGGAGGAGACCAAAGCCACTTGTAGCAGAGTTTGAATGAGTGCCCTTGTTGTAAGGCCATGTTCAGTCCTGCTCCCTAGATGCCAAGCACCACAGATTTAGGAACCTTTGAGAGGCTCAGTAGCATCTGTGATGTTGCTTTTTGGTTTTATCCTCTTTTGTTTGAGAATCAGTTTACCCCATTCAGCCAAGTCATTTTCTACTTGTCAATCTGCTTTCCAAATTCCAAAATTTCTTATGGGTGTTTTATTTCTTTGCTCTCATAGGTTTATGTGTTTATGTTTTTTATTTAAAAAGTTCTTTTACTTTCATAAAGGTGATTTTGTGACCTTTAACCAAAGTCCTTGTTGTCTTCTCCTGAGTAATCACTGCACATCCTTCAGTCCTCAGCTGAGGTGTCACTTCTCTCGGGAGGTTTTCAACGCTGAGTTGTGTTTCCAGAGTTTTCTATATTCCCCCTATTCAGTTCTTTCCGCATCATGTTGGAATTGCCTGATCACCATGCACCTTCCTCAACAGATGATAATCTCTATAGGGAAAGTAGAGAGGGTGTCTGTGTTGTTCGCCATTGTAACCATGGAACCTGACATAATGCCTTGTATGTAATGGGGATTGAAAAATATCTGTTGACTCATTGGTTAAATAATCCTGAACAACATCTGCAGCACTCTGCACTCTGCCCACACTTCTTGAGGAGAGAGCCTGGAGCTATTTGCTATTTTCTCTGACAGTGTACATCACACCCCCAGGAGTGTCTGCCTCACAGACCTGTCACGGGAAACTTTGAACCTAGCTCAAGAAGCACATTTCTAACAGACCTGCTGGGAAGAGAGAGGCACTGTGGTGGAGAGCCTCCCCCAGCTGTGTGACAAATCTCCCACGTGCTCTTGTGCACCGTCTCTTCTCCCACAGGAATCTTCAGCTCAGATACTCTTTGAAGAGCTATCAAAACCCCTAAATCTTCTTCTCAGTGTCCTATATATAGATTAATAAGTCAACTACCTACAGCACACCAGGTTTTCAAACCCTGGCATCTCAGTTTATCGATCTGGATCTTCTAACAAAATGCGCAACCATGGTTTCATCTTGTGCCACAGAAAATGTCTTTGCTAAGAAAGCACTTTAGTTAAAACCAGCTTTGGGCATCTGGGAGCTCACAGCCTGGAGGCCTGTAGATCAGAGGGAAAATTATGTGCTTGAAAGACTCAGCTTTCTTAATTAATAATAAATTCCTCAAATTAAGAGAAGATTTTGATGTGATGAAACAGTATTACTATTTCAAAAGACTTATTTCTCCTTTTTACCAAGGCTGTCCTAGGCTTTCTTTGAAAGGAATATTTCCTCCCAAGTTTTCTTCTGTTTCAACTGTGTAGTCATACAGTCATTTGGCCAGAAAGAAATAAATACTTGTGCAGTGAGGGCATAATAAAATGAGGCATTCGGAACCAGGTAGAGTCAAGAAGTAAAGAGCTCTGATATTTATACAAAGGAAAGTCTTCTCTGACCTCCCTGTCTCTTACCCCAGTTCCATCCTGATACCTCCCCCTTCGGGTTGGCTCAGCCTGCACTCTTCCCCCATTCAGTTTTTAAAAAAAATAATTTATTTATCGATTTATTTTTGGCTATGCTAGGTCTTTGTCGCTGCACAGGCTCTTCTTTGGTTGTGACAGCAAGGCTCTTCTTCCTTGTAGTGCACCGACTTCTCATTGTGGTGGCTTCTCTTGTTCCGGAGCACGGGCTCTAGGGCACATAGGCTTCGGGAGTTGCTGCACGTGGGCTCAGCAGTTGTGGCTCCCGGGCTCTAGAGTCACAGGCTCAATAGTTGTGGCACATGGACTTATTTGTTCCACATCCTGTGGGATTTTCCCAGATCAGATATCAAACCCCATGTCTCCTGCATTGGCAGGCGGATTCCTTCCCACTGAGCCACCAGGGAAGTCCCCAGCCAGGTACATTTTTCTAGCATTCATAGCACATCATCGTTGCCCAAGGCCTGTCTTCCCTTCTGGCTGTGACCCCTGCAAAGGCAAGGATTATGTCTATCTTGGCCATTGCTCTTCTTCTGTGGCTAAGAACAGTATTTAAAACTTAGGAGGTATTCAAAGCCTTTTCTTAACCTAAGGGTGAATGACTATAGCATGGTAGGGAGACCTGGTAAACTGTTTGCAGAGATGGCTGCAGCAGTTCTTTGCTCTCCTGCGCAATGTGACTTTGCTGATTTTGCATCAAGAGGTGGAGTCTGATCTTTTCAACCTTGAACCTTGGCTGGCCTTGTGCAGCTTCTATTGTTCCTGCCTGGGTACTAGTCCTCCATTGAGGAGGTCCAGTTAGCTTGCTGACTCAGTGGCAAGTAGGAGTGCCAAGCCAAAAGCCTCACCACCTCACATAGAGGAATGAGGTCTTCCAGAAAGAGCCAGCCCCTGCCTACCCCCAGCCTGATTATAGACACATGAACAGGCCCAGTCAACACAAGGTGGAGCAGAGTTGAGCCCTCCCAACTGAGACCTGCCCAAGTTGTTGACTCAGAGAATGTGAGCAAATAAATGATTGATTTAAGCCATTAACTGTTGGGGGTGATTGTGAAGCAGTGATTGATATGGGAGGATTTTTCAGATTTTCCTCAGCCTGAGAGTTGTCTCCTCATTCAAATTAGAGAATCTGTGAAATCTGCCCTCCCTGCAACCTCTGTGGCTTCACTGCAGCCTCAAAAGATAAAAGCCATTGCTGAGTAAGTGAATGCAGCTAGAGGTAAGTTACAAAGAGCAAATCAAATTAAATCCCAGAATAACACGGGTCCCTTACACAGACTGACAGAATGTAGTTGATGAAGAATCTACTTTTAAAGAAAATCATTATTTTTATGAATTCACCTTGATTATAGAAGTGGTTCATGATAATTATGAAAAATTTGGAAAAATTAGTTAATTATAGAGGAATAATAAAATCTGTACTTAAAAATTCCAAAATGTGAATCCTGCTCTACTAATAATGCATTACTACTACTGTTGCTACTAACGTGTTAGTGATGAGTATGCTCCAGATCTTCCAAACCTCTGCAGTGACCTTCCCTTTCAAGAACATGGGACTGTCTGTATTTACTCCAGTCTTCTCATGAACATTGCGATGGGATTTATAGGTGTCAGTTGGATTGGCACTTGTTGCTTTGGGCTTATGCTTAGTAGCTTTTAAACAGATGTTTGTACTGACTTTGAATTTTTTTTTAAAGTTCAACATTGTTCAGTTCAGTCCAGTTGCTCAGTCGTGTCTGACTGCAACCTTATGGACCACAGCATGCCAGGCTTCCCTGTCCATCACCAGCTCCCTGAGTTTGCTCAAACTCATGTCCATTGAGTCGGTGATGCCGTCCAACCATTTCATCCTCTGTTGTCCCCTTCTCCTCCTGCCTTCAGTCTTGCTTCCCAGCATCAGGGTCTTTTCCAGTGAGCCAGTTCTTTATATCAGGTGGCCAAAGTATTGGAGCTTTAGCTCCAGTTGTTTACTCATTTATGATGACAATGCTGGCTAGCAGACAGCCACACAAAAAGGTGACTTAAAATAACAAGCACTCATTTTGCTTGAGAGTTAGTAGGCCAGCTGGGGTGCCTGTCTGGTCTTGGCTGAATTTACTCATGGGTCTGTGGTCAGCTGTGAATTGGTTAGGTGGGCAGGTTAGGTGACTGTCTTATGTGTAGGGGTCCAGGTGGTGACACCTGATCAGGGAGGCCTCTGCTGGTAGGATGAGACTGACTCGAGTGAGCTCCATGAATTTCATAGAGCTCATGAATTTCATAAATTCCATGAATTTCACCGGCTTAGTGGGGCGAGTACATGATGGCAAAGACAGAGACCTGCCAACTCACTGCAGAGCAAAAGAGGCACAAGAGGTAGTAGGAAAATGCAAGCACTTTTTCAAGGTTCTGATTATGTAAAATTTGCTACTGACACACTGGTGAAAGTAAGTAACATAGCTAAAACCAGTCAATGTGGGCAGACACTACTGCCAAATGGCGCGGAGACATGGAGTTTTACTGTTAAGCAAGTAACTTCGTACACTTGTCTTTTAAATACTATTTTGCAGTTATTCCAAGAGACATTTTAGTAAATGCTCATTATCTTCATTTTAATACTGCTGCTGCTGCTCAGTCACTTCAGTTGTGTCCAACTCTGTGCGACCCCATAGACGGCAGCCCACCAGGCTCTCCTGTCCCTGGGATTCTCCAGGCAAGAACACTGGAGTGGGTTGCCATAATACTAGCAACTAATTTCTGTTTCATGTGTGAATGCATTGATCAGAACTTCCAGTTTAGCTAGTTGGACCCTTTGTGTTGCTCAGATTTTAATGGGAAAGCTTCTAGTGTTTAGTACTAATGTACATGGCTGCTGGTTTAAGTTATGTATTTTTATCAAGTTAAAAAGAAATCTTTGTGTAACAGTTTACAAGGAATTTATGTCAGCATTGTAGTTTGGATATTATTGAATGTCTTCTAATAGCACTTGCTTAGGGCATGTTGGAGGTCACTGAGAGGACGTGGCCTCTGGTTGACTCACAGGCTGGACAGACATGGGCAATCAAAGACTGCTCCCTACTTCCTGTCCCTGGAAAGTGTGTTCCCATTGTCGCTGTTTCCAGGAGCTGCCTCAAGGGCACTGTCTTGAGATAATAAGGTGGTGCTGAGGCAATCTAGATGGGACACATGGCCTGGTTAAGACCTCTGTATAAAGGTTCTGGTGGGCTGGTTTAGAGATCTCCTTGTTCCATGGTACCCAAGACAGGCATTCTAGGTGGGTTTCCTTGTTTATTAAATCTGCCACCTACCAGTCTGGAGTGGTCTGCCTCTTTGGTCTCTTCTTGCCTTGTGTGTCTGGGGCCAGTTTGCAAACCAACACATCATTATTTCAAGTTTCTTATTAGATCTATTAATATATTATGCTAATAAACTTCATAATATAAAGTCATCTTTGGTGTTATGAGAGAAAAATCTTTTATTATCAAGTGGTTATTTGTTGTTTGACAGTAAACCAGCATTTTATTTAGAAATTTTGTATCTACATTTACAAATAAAGCTGTTATACTTTTTTTTGCCAGTTGATAAAATCTGGGTTATGCTTGTTTTATAAAGGACATTAATGTTGTCGTTCAGTCGCTAAGTCATGTCCACCTCTTTTGAGATCCCATGGACTATAGCCCTCCAATCTCCTCTGTCCATGGGATTTCCCAGGCAAGAATACTGGAGTGGGTTGCCATGCCCTCCTCCAGGGGATCTTCCAACCCAGGGACTGAACCTGAGTCACTTGTGTCTCCTGCATTGGCACATGAATTCTTTACCACTGAGCCACCAGGGAAGCCTATGAAAGTGAAAGTGAAGTCACTCAGTCGTGTCCGACTCTTTTCGACCCCGTGGACTGTAGCCTACCAGGCTCCTCTGCCTGTGGGATTCTCCAGGCAAGAGTACTGGAGTGGGTTGCTATTTCCTTCTCCAGGAGATCTTCCCAACCCTATAAAGGGCTGTAATAGATTAAAAGACTCTGAGAGTGTTTAATTATATAAAAATTACCATTTTCTTAAACATTTGAAAAACATTAATGGTAAAACTTTTAGACACTAGTTTTTTTTTTTTTTTTGAGAAACTATATTGATAAAAGTTTCAGTTTATTTCATGGTTATTTATGGAGTCTTCTTGATTAACTAAAAAAATTTTATTTAATTTGAGATTTCATTTCTTCAAGATCATGAAAACCAAATCTTAAAATTATTTTATATATAATTAATCTTTCACATTAATGTTTCATTTTAAATGAATATATTTTCCTAATTAATATTAGATTTTAATAGAAATGTTTATCTAAATTGTTTCTCAAAGACCTAATTTTTTGATTTATTCAATTGTGACTGAATTTTATAATGTTGTCTGTCTTTACATGGAGAAGGAAATGGCAACCCACTCCAGTATTCTTGCCTGGAGAATCCCAGGAACAGAGGAGCCTAGTGGGCTGCCATCCATGGGGTTTCACAGAATCGGACACAACTGAAGCGACTTAGCAGCAGTAGCAGCAGCAGTCTTTACATTTACTGGCCTTAAGTTTGTTTTGTTGGTTTTATTAATTCTTAAATTTACTTAATAATGAAATTGGACTATTTTAAAGCATTTCAAATATACAAAAAATTATGGAGCTAATCTAGGGAACACACATGCAGCTTCCTTGAAGGTTTAAAAAAATTCAACATTTTCCCCTGTTTGCTCTAGACACAGACACATACACACACATGCAATTTCATACACAAGTGAAGCCCTCCTTTGCTTCTAGTGGGTTATTCCATCCTCCTTTCTTCTGAGATAATCACTGTACTAAAGCCAGTGTATATATCACTGACATAAAGTTTTCTACCAATCTATTTTTAACTAGTAATTATGTTTCCATAGCAACATGCACTATAATTTCTTGTGTTTTATTTTCATTTATTTATTTGTGTTCTGGTTACACCACACGTCATGCAGGATCTTAGGTCCCCGATCAGGGAACGAGCCCGTGCCCTCTGCAGTGGAAGTGCAGATTCTGCTGGGAAGTTCTCATTTCTTGTGTTTTAAATCTTAAATGAAGGTTTATACTGGAGTAGAGCTTCCCAGGTGGCTCAGTGGTAAAGAATCTGCCGGCCAATGCAGGAGATAAGGGTTCCATCCTTGGGTCAGGAAGATACCCAGGAGAAGTAAATGGCAACCCACTCCAGTATTCTTGCCCTGGAAATCCCATGGACAGGGGTGCCTGATGGGCTACAGTTCATGGGGTTGCAAAGAGTTGGATGTGACTGATGGCTCAGAGGTTAAAGCGTCTGCCTGGAATGCAGGAGACCGGGGTTCAGTCCCTGAGTCAGGAATATCCCCCGGAGAAGGAAATGGCAACCCACTCCAGTACTCTTGCCTTGAGAATCCCATGGAGGGAAGAGCCTGGTAGGCTACAGTCCATGGGGTCACAAAGAGTCGGACTCGATTGAGTGACTTCACTTTCACTTTCATTTCAGCAACTAAACCACAAACAGCAACATTATCCTATAACTTGCCTTTTTATCCAACTTTATTTTTTTACTATATTTTAAATTAATTCATTTTTAATTTTATATCTCAAATGAATTAACCTTCTGCTTTTCAGCTACTGTTCCTACTGTACCTCTGCTTTGATACTGTACTGAAAAAGCTGATAATCTTCACGATTTTACTTTTGGTTTCCTCTAGTGTGTCATTTTCAGAGGTATGTATTTTTTTTTCTGATCATTCAGGACAGTGTTCCATTGATTTCTAGTGTTTTTTCCCTCCCTGTGGTTTTTATGGATTTGGTTTTCTTATGTGTGAATCAAAAGAAACCATCTCAGGTCTGCTGTTTTACAGAGAAGCTGTATCAGCCTTGGCCCAACTGAGTGTTATTAAATATTATTCTGAAATCATAGCTGAAAAGTAGATTACTGTGCTCATTCTTAGTCCCATGTATATTGTTTAGTAGACATTTAACTTACCCAGTTTGTCTGGTTGAGGTAGGCTTTCCGGCTTCATACCTGACTTCTGACAATCGGAAGTAGAGCATGATATGAAAAGCTACAAAGCCACTGCTAACATTGCTCTGCTCTTCAGTGGGACTTCTCTTTCCAGGACACAATAGAGCATCATCTGTCTATGAATAGCTCAGTTCACTTCAGTCACTCAGTCATGTCTTACTCTTTGCGACCCCACGAACCACAGCACGCCAGGCCTCCCTCTCCATCACAAACTCCCGGAGTCCACTCAAACCCATGTCCATTGAGTCAGTGATGCATTCCAACCATCTCATCCTCTCTCGTCCCTTTCTCCTCTTGCCCTCAATCTTTCCCAGCATCACGGTCTTTTCAAATGAGTCAGCTCTTTGCATCAGGTGGCCAAAGTATTGGAGTTTCAACTTCAACATCAGTCCTTCCAATGAACATCCAGGACTGATCTGCTTCAGGATGGACTGGTTGGATCTCCTTGCAGTCCAAGGGGCTCTCAAGAGTCTTCTCCAACACCACACTTCAAAAGCATCAATTCTTTGGCGCTCAGCTTTCTTTATAGTCCAACTCTCACATCCATACATGACTACTGGAAAAATCATAGCCTTGACTAGACAGACCTTTGTTGACAAAGTAACATTTCTGTTTTTTAATATGCTATCTAGATTGGTCATAACTTTCTTTCCAAGGAGTAAGTGTCTTTTAATTTCATGGCTGTAATCACCATCTGCAGTGATTTTGGAGCCCCCTGCTCCCATACACCCAAAGTCAGCCACTCTTTCCACTGTTTCTCCATCTATTTGCCATGAAGTGATGGGACTGGATGCCATGATGTTAGTTTTCTGAACGTTGAGCTTTAAGCCAACTTTTTCCCTCTTCTCTTTCACTTTCATCAAGAGGCTCTTTAGTTCTTCTTCACTTTCTTCCATAAGGGTGGTGTCATCTGCATATTTGAGGTTATTGATATTTCTCCTGGCAATCTTGATTCCAGCCTGTGCTACCTTCAGCCCAGCATTTCTCATTATGTACTCTGCATATAAGTTAAATAAGCAGGGTGACAATATACAACCTTGACATACTCCTTTTCCTATTTGGAACTCCTTTTCTGTTGTTCCATGTTCAGTTCTAATTGTTGCTTCATGACCTGCATACAGGTTTATCAAGAGGCAGGTCAGGTGGTCTGGTATTCCCATCTCTTTTGAAAATAAATTTTATTGTATTTCTCCAATGATATAAAAAATAACTTATTCACTAGAAACCTTCCAACAACACAGAAAGGTATAAGGAAAAAAAGAAAGATAATAAACTGAACTCTCATCACCTTAAGATAAAAAATATAATATTTGGTGAGGTGATGATGGTTTATTTGGATGTGATGGGTATATACTTTATTAAATAATATAGGATTAATGATTTTTACTTTTAGGGTTCTCACGGGACTCACATTAATGAGATGAATTATTTATAAATAGGATATGCTGCTTTTATTTAAATGGTTATGAGAAAGTACCTGAGGCATCTTGAAAAGAGCACACTCTTTTGAATACTGCAATCATTTGTCTCAAACTCCCTGTTTACAATCAACTTGGCTTGGCAAAACCTTTTCTATAACCTGAAGAACAAGCAGACTTCAGCCTTATTTAATGAAATTCTTAGTGTTTTGAGTAGTGATGTAGATCTTACTGAACACTTATTGATCTCTTAACCCATGTTGATAATAGTGGTTAACAACAACCATTGTTAACTTGGGTCAACCTTGAGTTAGAAGGTTCAGTTCAGTTTAGGTAAGTTCAGTTGCTCAGTCATGTCCGACTCTTTGCGACCGCATGAATCGCAGCACACCAGGCCTCCCTGCCCATCACCAACTCCCAGAGTTCACTCAAA